>JASVEC010000073.1:0-95779 GCA_030770535.1 Batkoa obscura
TGACAAAAGGTATTTTATCTACTTGAGTATGTTCTATGAGTACATCTTTTTTATTTAAGTCTAAATTTGAGTAAATACAATCGTCCAATATAATATAACTAAACAAAAAGTATGTTTTGATAAAAAATTTTATAATTCAAGTAGTTAAAATTATAATGAATTAAGTCGAAAAACATAAACAGATAAGATTTTATAGTAGTAATTTAAACTCAATATTATAGCACATAAAGATGCCTTTTTCGTTCAAAAGATTTACTGGCTTTTTCATTCAATAGAACTTTAAAAAATGAAAAAAGCGATGAAAAAAAAAACATTTCCATGTAGTTTAATTGTATTGTAGTTAGCAGAGAATGGTTTATTTATATTTGGCCTACACTCACTGGTAAAATGACTTTTGTGTTTTGATTCTTTATAGTAGAATCAATCAATATCAAATTAAAATACTGCTATTATATATTAAATATAGATGTATTGTAATTAATATAGCCTAAGTTGTTATAAGAAACAGTAAGTGTTTTAACTCAAAATGTATATACTATTTAGTAAACAAACATTAGATATCAAGTATAAATAATATAATTATTAGCATGAACTTCTACATTTATACTTATTGCTATCGAATAGATTTTATTTTTTAATAAAAGGAAGGAGAGGGCAAATACACAAAAACTTACCATTGAATACATTTATCCAAAGTTAAGCTATATTGTTTGTTTCTGAATATCAAAAGTACATTATATAATTAAAGCTGCCAATAGTAAAAGCGCAATAAATAAACTATTGGACATATAATTAAAGTTGTAACTATATTATATTATTATAATAATTTAGGAATAAACTAAATAATCCTTAAAGTATCCTTTATAAGCCATTTTAAAGGCGAGCAGTTAAAAACCCCAATATTAAAAGTCTAATTTAGAACACTAGAAAATTTGTTTTTGATGTCTGCGTATTCAACTTGTAATCGGCTCTGATCAACATAACGATTTTCTCTAAAGGCGATCATATGTATCTTTGACTTCATTGTAGAGTCCACGATAATCAGTGGGGAGATTTACATTCTTTATATCTTTTATTAAGGTCTAATACGTAATTAATAGGCCCATCTTCAAAAGTAATTTCATATGGTCTTTTGATTAGGATCGAGTTTCTCTAAGGCTACCTTAATATTTATTGAAAAGTTGTTCCGTTCACTATTAAGTTTCCTTACTTGAGTATTTGCCCTATACAAAAGATCATAGTAAGAGTTGTCGCAAGAGTTACTTATAGTGTTAATAAAATCTTCTTTATTTTTAACTTGGGACATTTTTTGCTCAAATTGACAATCATTGGCAATTGGTCTGGACATCACGGATATGCAATAATCCCTTAAAGCCACCAATGATTTCGTCACTAATACCTCTTAAGCTTATGGTGATTAAAAGAAAATGCAGCAGCAGAGGAAGTTTAAGCAAATTAAAGAAGTAAAAGTAGTAGTACTAAATTTCATTTTTTGTTTGGTGAAGTTCAATGATGTCTTTAATCGATACAATTTTGTCTTATATACTTTAAAAAATATGGCTCCCTTAATACATAAATTATTCCGTGGACGGCAAACTAAAAATAATACTTGAATTAATTGGGTTGATTTAATTTTAGGTTAGCTTTATTTATTTTAATGAGGGGAATCCACTTCCAATAAGGAGACTTTATCTACTTAGGCATATTCCGCGAGTATACTTGTATTTTTTATATTCTAAGCTTAACAAATATATTTACATAATATGACCACCTGTAGTTGAATAAAAATAGCGAATAAATAATATTACATAAATAATATAGACTCAATATTATTAGCGTATGCACAGCTTGCCTTTATTGAAGATTATTTAAGGAAATGAGTGGAGAAAAAACAGGTTCTTATTTTTTCTTTATTTTTTTAAAAATTATAACTGGCTTTTATTGCTTGTAAATATTTATTATAAATATACAATAAGTGGGAATATATTTTTGCTTAGCAATTTTATTAACAATTTTTCCGCCTAAATAATGCTCAAAAAATGAAAAAGTATGAAACAAAAAAAATTGCTTTATATACTGAAAATAATTAGCTTAATTTAAAAACATTTAACAATTACAAATTTTTTAGAAAACATGCATATTTAGCATTGATTTTATATATCTGTGTCGATTGCTTTAGAGTTTTATTATTGATGAAATATGGTAAGGATGGATAGAACTATCGCCTTGAGAACTTTATGTTAAATTAAGCTATATTTATTAAATATTATATTAATATTCTTATTGGCACGTAAAATCATCAAATTGAAATTTAAAATATCATTAAATATTTAGTGAAAATTTACT
This sequence comes from Batkoa obscura, assembly GCA_030770535.1. Lineage (NCBI taxonomy): Eukaryota > Fungi > Entomophthoromycota > Entomophthoromycetes > Entomophthorales > Batkoaceae > Batkoa > Batkoa obscura. The sequence continues at coordinate 2,347 of JASVEC010000073.1, forward strand.
TTTTTGGATCTATTCTGAAAAAGTATATATTAAAAAATAATTTAACGATATTTAGAATAGCTTTTTATAGCTTCTTTCGTACAAGTAGCTAAGGATAGGAAACAAGTTTAAGGTCACACCTAACATTTTTAATTCTTAAGATATATACAACCTCAATGGTTAATCGCGTTGTTCTCTATGAGAGTAATAATTTAACTTCAATCTATAATATTCTGAAGGCTCTAGTGAGGATATCTATTACAACCAACGCAAGATTTGCAGTCTTTTCAACTTTATTCTAAGTTGAGTTTGCTGGGCAGCATACCCGTTTACGATATTACTATTGTTATTTCCTCCATTATTTATCATATTCTTATATCCATTGGTAGCTCCATTTGGTAGCAGTGAATTGCTCGAGCTATTTTAATTCTGCATTGAGTTGTTTCTGTAGCTTAATATTAAAATTCATTTATATTAAGTTGATTTAGATTTAAAAGAATCATTAAAAGTCTGATCACAAAGCTCGAAAGATAATATCGAATTCCTCTCTTTTTCCAGCTTGTAACATTCTTTTATTCAATTTAACAGTTCCGGCTCAGTTAATTGATCATCATGGATATACAATAATCTCTTAAAACTTTCGATAACTTCATCACCAATAGTTCTTAAACCATGATATTTAGATCTGGATGCTTCAGTAGTAAAAGCCAAATAAAAGCATTTAAACTTCATCTTTGATTGATATAGTTAAACATCTTAAAGTAGTAAATTTTTGCTATGTATATTTTTCTACAAATATTACTCCTCAATATATGGAGCTGTTTTTTTTAGTTTCATTATTTTTCCATTTTTTTAAGCGCTATTTATGTGGAAAAATTGTCAGTAAAATTCTTAAATACAAAAAATACATCCCCTTATGATTACCCCACACTTAAGGAAACTTAAAACGCATACTCTACTTACTATAATTACTTGAATCAATTTTAATTCTATTATGCTTTACATTCTTTGATAAAATGGTTTGCAGCTTTTAATTTTATTATAACAACTCAAACGATATTAACTAAAAATTACACTATATGAGGATGTATTTTTTGTTTATTTTTTTATAAGAATTTTTCTGCTCAGGTAGCGATTAAAAAATGTAAAAAGTAATGAAACCAAAAAATACACCCCATATGTTATACTTTATGTTAGTATACTTTAATTGATACGCTAAGTTATTATAAAAACAAAAAATAGTGACATTTAAATAAATATGTACAGAGAATTTTTTTGGCTTTATCACTTTTCTCATCTTTTAGTGCTATTTGATTTGCAGTGAAAAATTCTTAATAAATTCAAAAACACATTATACAGTTTAAAGAATTAAAGCTATGAGTTTTATTAAGATAGAAATTACCTTAAAGTTTGCTTGGTATTTTGGGAATGTTTTTTATTTTACCCTTTTTTACTATTTTTTCAAAAATTAATTAAGGCAGATGCTTAAGTTCAAGTTTGTGCTGACAAGTGATGAATTTATAGTTGCTTGTTCAATCTAGTGATTTCAAGGCTATTAATTTAATTTTCTATTAAAATGAACAGTTATTTAGCACATATCGAAACTTAAACAATATGGGGATGTTTTTTGTGTTTAAGAATTTTACCAACAAATTTTCCACTCAAATAGCGCTTAAAAAGTGGAAAAAATAATGAAGTCAAAAAAAACACTCCCATATAAGGCTAATTAATTTCTAATTTAAAAAAAATAGCAAAAAAGACAATTAATAAAAAACATCTCATTTGTTTAACTCAAATTACCTAACTTATATATGAAAACAATGTAAGTTTAACTTAACTTACACATTTAAACACTGAAATATATATACAAATGTACTATCAGCATAAGTTTCAATGGCTATACTTATTATTTTTTGAATTTTTACCTTAGTAAAAAGTCTTACAAATAAATGAAATTTTTACTATTAATTAAATGAAATTACCTCAGACTACGCTATCTAACCTTAAATCAATATAAATATTTATGTATCTAAAGTCATAATATTACAATTGAAACTAACTATATAATATTGTTTAATTAACTCGAAAGACACTTTAAATGATCTTTAGAGCAACTTCATAAGTCATTTTAAGCACAAGTAATTAAAAATCAATACTTTCAGACCTTTTTATAATATCAAAAGCTTCTTTTTGGTTATATCAAATTTAGAGCGTAATTTTCTTATATTGAGTTTACCTCTATCCCAAGAACATTTGGATATATCTACAAGCTGAACACAGATTACATGATATTCTTTGGAAGATACACACCCTTTGAATATTTGACCGAGGCTTATTTCGGTACCAATAGATTCACTTTTAAAGGCTATTTTTTTATTCTTTCTCTATGAATAGCAAATTGATCTTGGGCCAATTTGATTACCTCTATGATTTAATGTCATTAAGTATCAAATTCGTTGATTCTGACTGGATTTTGATATAAAAGATTGAGGTGAGATTCCCCGTAGGCATCAAAGATGGAATTAAATTCATATATACTCTGAACTTGTGAAATACTTCGTTTAGGCTGGCAGTTATCAGCAATTTTTTGGCCATCCTGGACAAATAAAAATACTTCGACGATATTAAGAATTTATCACCAATGGGCTTTAAGCCATGATCATTAGGAGGGAGGGTAGCAACAATAAAAGTTAAAGAAATCAAAAAAGTAGAGGCAAAATTGTCAAATCTCATTTTTTGTTGATACAGTTGCATGGTTTTTTACTTACATGCTTTTAAAAATGGAGCTTCTTTGATAAGTAAAGACCCTTTAACCAGCAAAATAAAATATCGAACTTGAAGTAGTTATACTGATTTGAATTAGATCTAACTCTATTTGTTTGAACTATAGGATCTAGTTTTGACAAAGGATCCTTTAACTACTTTTGTATATCTTACGATTATAATTTTCGAATGTAGCTTTGTTAAATAAATAAAAAATTTACAATCAAAAAAATCATACTAAATCAAATAAAGAGTTACAGTATTACAAAATAATTTAAATATTTGAATAGCATATGGGGTTGTCTGAATTAGTTTCATTATTTTATCCAATTTTAAAAAAATTTGTATTTTAAAAACTTCGCTTAAAATTCTATAAAATCACATCTTTTATTAAAACAAAAGTACCCAAACACAGTTCTAAACCATTATATTATAGCTCATACTGTAAGTTAGTTGAATTTCTACTAGATCTTAAATACATGTTCTTATAAAGCTTAATTGAGAAATATTTATTATCAACTGCTTTATAACCAACATTGTAGATTTATTATCAAATAAATAAACTACTTTAATGTTATAATTACATTATTAATATATTGCCAAGTTAATAAATAGCTGCATGGGAGGGAGTGGTCAGCCCCAAAACTATAATTGACCATCCCTATATAGTACAAGTAATAATAGTTTTTACATATTATTACAGTTACTTGTTCTTTGACTATTTATTAACTTAGCTATTAATAACTTAAGTAATCCTAACATTTAACAATCTATTTCTATCATTCAACAAACTACTTACTTGCTTAGTAAATATCGAAATTTTTAAATTCTCTGTTATCTTCGTAAGGTAAGCTGGGATCGATCTTTTAATTTTTCTGTTTTCTATAGACTCTATAACTTTAATTGGGACTATATCGCTTTTTTTTTGATGTATCAGATACTGGATAACAATGTAGTTTATTGTTATGTTTAATAAAGTGTAAATACTTCTTAATGCCCTGCATCTCTATTATTCTTTTTGTATTTTTGTTTCTTTTATACTTTTTAAAAATTATATCTGTTTTCCCATTATTAACAGTCGAGTTATTAATTTTATTATGCTCACAAATAAAAGCCTCAAATCTTGAAATTAATTGATCGATATCTTCTATTTTACCTAACGCTTCAAAACTACTTTTCCATTTTGAAAGGTTTCCAAAATGTCCATCAACTATACTTTTTCCATGATGCTCAGCAAAAAAATTAAGATTAACATTCAAACTACTATTTATTTTATGAATTTCTTTAAACATATAATGTAAGAACTCTTGGGATCTAAAATGATTTCCTGTATCTGCCCATATATTAATTTTTGTAAACTTTTTAAATAGAAGCTCTGTAGAGATTAAATCGATTAAACAATCTCCTGCATATGCTGAATCATGATTCAATATTTCAGATAAATAATCAAAGTAAACTTTGCCTATTGTTTTATCATCTTTTAAATATAATACACCAAAGCCTAATACTGATATAGCTTGTTTATTATAATGATCTAGATTTATTGAATCTGGTCTTGTCCCTATTTCCATATTTTGTTTAAAATCTAAAACTATTATACAACTTTTGTTATTTAATTTTTTGATAGTTTCATTAAATGTGTTTTTTTGAGTATCAACACAGAATTTATGTAATTTGTATAACTTTTCTTCTTCGTTGAAAATTTCTTCTATCTCTGTTTTGTTTTTTGCTGTATTTATTTTATTTTCAAATAACTTTTTCCTAACTGTATACTGGGTACATATATTACATAGATCCGTTTTTCTTGCTGGATTTTTGAAATTACTTGGTATATATTTAAAGAACGTTGACCTAGCTACTGCTTTATCTCTTAGATCATTCAAATATTTACTATATATCATTCTTCTACTTTTATTTAATATATATATATTATCTGATGAATATTTACTATCGTTATTTTTTTTATTAAATCTTGATGAAATAGTTGAATCATTTAGTAAATATTGTATGATAGTTTCAATTTGGTCATCTTTAATTTTTTTTGTATTTTTAATAATAGGTTTTAATGTTGATATTTTATTATTATTACTTGTTTTTGAATAATCATATTGATTTCTATTTATATTAAACCCAAAACTCTTACATTCATCAAAAGAATATACTGAAGCTATAGTTGATAATAACGCTACTTGCTGACTTTTGTTTCCTGTTTCCCTTAAAGCACTAATTTTATACATTACTTGATTAAGTTTATTATTATCGATAGTAAACTTTGATAATATATCTTTTCTTTGTTTTGTTTTATTATAAAATTCCATGAACCTTGGGTTGTTATAAGTAGCTCTTAAAATTGATGTAAATGAATTACAATGTTTATATTGTGTACTCCTCCCTATTGTATTGAAGTTTTCAAAAATTCCATTTCGAAGTTTAGTTATGAAAGTTTGCATTTTATTTTTATTTCAACAAAAAATAAAGTCAAATAAAGTCAAATAACTGTGTTTATATAATTATGTATTTATATAATTATATAATCATATAGTTATATATTATATATCTGTTAAATATCTAACAGAACTAACATAAAATATATAGTTAGGAAAATTAGCTATTTAAGAAAAGGAAACAATTAAAATAAGTTTTAAATAGAGACATTTAATTTTAGGCTTTTTAGATTTAACCGTTATATTGAACACAAACTTGGACTGGTAATAGCTATTACATAGTTTAATAAATAGATTTGGCTGTATATAAGATGTTAGGGTGTGGCTGTCATCTAAAAAGAGCTACGGGAGCAGTTAATCTAAACACTTACACTAATAACAGCAATTCTAACTGATCTTTAAAAATAAATGCGATTATACCAAGGATAAATATAAATGTCTAATTTTTTAATACAAACTTAGTAAAAATAATCAAATTTTATGCAAAGCAAGTTTCAATCGAAAAAATTCCCAATTTCAATTTCAAAAATACCATAAATATGTTTTTAAGTGCAAGAAAATAGTTAAAGCAGTAGTAAGCTTATCTTATACTCAAAGATGCACTATTACACTTCATAAAATAATAATAGAAACAGTAATAGTGACATTAGTATCAAAGTTAGTCCTAGGGTTCCTAAAAACCTATTAGCCATTTTTTACTATGAAGATCTAATCAAAAAATTTGATTTTTTTCAGACATTTGTTTACCCTCATTAAGGATTGTTAGTAAATTTACTATATTACGACTATTGAACAAAGTTTGAATGACTAAACCCGTTTTTTATAAAAACCTTGTTAATTGTTTAATTTAAACATGAATTGAGATATTTAATTTCATATTTGTTATTATAAAAATAGAAAAAATTACGATGGTTAAACTCAAAAGACACAAAATTAAATGCCCAACCCATGTTTAAATAGAACCAGTAATGAGTTATTAATTTCCTGTTTTTATTTATTTTCTAACAGTCACCTCGATTTGGGCTAATATTCTTGGTACCTTAGAGTTTTAAAATATGGGGATGTATTTTTTTTAAGAATTTTACTACCAATTTTTCCACTCAAATAGCGTCTAAAAGATGGAAAAAGTATGAAACCAGAAAAAACATCCTCATATGCTCTCAAGTTATTTAAATATACTCTCATTTAAATTCAATGCTAACAACCCGTAACTCTCTGTTCATTCATGACTTGAGAATATCAAAAGTATTTTTAATATTGTTGTATGTATAATATCAAGGGCAATTGAATAATATTAGCCCGAATTAATAAATAACTAAGCAGTAACTAGTAAATTCGAACCAAACAATTAAAAGTTTAAAAAAAAGCAGTTTAAGTGATTGGACTTTTGAATTTAAACCAAAGTTTGAGATCACTAGATTTAAAAGGCAATGCCAAGCAAATTATAAAAACCAAACTTTTCCAAGCATAATTCAAAAAAGACATCATAAATACTAAAAAAACCTAAACCACTGTTTTCTCTTTAAGAAATAAAATGAGTGATACAAAAGCGTATTATCCAGTACATAACGAAAAAGAAGCATTATTATGCGAAGAGGGTAACAATACTGAGCCTTTACCAGAAGAACCCAAAAAAAGAAAGTGCAGTGTATTAAGAGTGTTGACTAAACTTATTATTTATTCTTTATTAGTCTTTGGTTTTTATCAATTAGCTTCAACTGTTCAATTCAACTGCCCATTTCAGCACGCAAATAGTGAAATGAAACCCTATTATCACCCTGGTCATGAACACGGACCGGGTCATGGTCCAGGTCATGGCCATGGACCCAGACCAGTTTGCAATCCTACCATTCCATACAAAATAGAGGAAACCTTTGAATTCAACGCCAAAGAGCATACCTCCTTTGGAGTTGGCATGATTGGAAGCGTCAAATTCAGTACTGTAAAATTTGCACGTCACGATTCACCAAACATTAAAATAGAACCTGAAATCTTTATCAGTAATGTTAAAGTAGCCGATGATGTTCATGTAGGTTTCCATATTAATAAAGATTCTTATGATTTCAGTATTCGTGGGCCAAGAGTATTCCACAATAATGGGGAATGTATTAAGGCTAATATTTTAATTTATCTTCCTAATGACTTGGATCACCTTGAAAAATTTTGGTCTCATTTACCAGTCGGCGATATAGAAACTGATTTTAAAGGCAAATTAACTTTACAAAAGTTGGAACTTAAATTGGTTTGTGGTGATATTAAAATCAAAGACTTGATTGTTAATCAAATCAACCTTGGTACCGTTTCTGGTAACCTTCATGTTGAAGGTACCACCGGTCAAAGTGTAGCTTTATTTGCCACTCATGGCCATGTCACTACCACTAATATTAAAGCTGATCATGTAGTTGGTGCTACTGTTGATGGTAACGTTGATTTAACAGCCAAGAATTCCAATAAAGTACATGCAAAGGCCGTGAATGGAAACACTAGTATAAAAGTACTTCATGATGAGTCTCATGAAGCTAATCGCCCCCATCATGAAATCAACTATGACTCAGCTACTGTCAATGGAAACACTTTTATCTCCCTCCCAGCTACTTTCAAAGGAAGATTTGTTATTGAAACTTTTAACGGAAACACTGAGGTCGTTAGTAAAAATAAAGACGTAGTCCCTCACCTTGACAAGGATAGAAGAAATTTTAAGACTGGTCATCTTGGTGATGAATCCCATCCTCCTCCAACTGCTGGGTCCGCTAGAGCTGCCACCTTCAATGGAAATAGTAAAATTGAGTTTGCTTAAGTGGGATTAGTATTTATTTTCAATTAAACTGAATAAAGTGTGCTTTTATTTAAATTTAATTTTTCAGTGTTGTTCATTTTGTTTTTATTTACTTTCCTATCTTTGAATATTTGTTATACTGCCTATTTTTTTACTCAATTATTTCATTTTGTTGAAATTTTATTTTAAATTTGCTGGAGTGTTCAATTATTAAGATCAGGTGGCCGAGTTGGTCTAAGGCGCCGTGTTAAGGCCGCGGTCTCTTCGGAGGCGTGGGTTCGAATCCCATCCTGATCATATATCACACAGCTTATTTTGATAAGTGATTTATTTTATTCACTTTTACTGCTAAATATTCACGATCGATTCTGAATTTTCTTATGCCAAATGCTAATGACTAAAATATTACATATACTAAGCTATCGTAATAATTTGATTATCTTTTTACTATTTTATTTAAAATTCAAAATTCAAAAAATTATCTAATTTCAACAATCATGAAGCTAAGAAGCCATAGTAAAATAAAGACGGAAATAGAACCAACAATAAAAAAGGAAATCGATATCGATAGTTCAATGACAATTACTTCACCAGAGGAGAAGCCAAAAAAAGTTAAAAAGGGTAAATTAAATAAAATTAATAAGAATTATTAATATTAATCAAAATAAATATATACTAGCTGCAACCAAGAAGGTATTAATAACTAGTGGTCCATTTCTAAGTCATAAGCCCCCAAGTAACTGGGAATCAACTTTTCTAAAAATTAGAAAATATAGAGAAACTCATTCGGCACCTGTTGACTCTATGGGTTGTGAACGTGGGGATGATGAAAAATTAACAGGAAAAGTAAGTCTTGTCATCAAATGCTATTTTTATGTATTCATATAATTTACATAACTTAGGAATTTCGATTTCACGTGTTAATATCTTTAATCTTATCCTCACAAACGCGAGATGAGGACACTTATTTAGCTATGAAAAAACTGAGGCAAGCATGCGGAAAACCACTTACTCCTCAATTATTAGTAGATATGGATGAAGAAAAATTACATCAATGTATCACTAAAGTGGGGTTTCATAATTTAAAATGGAAATATATCAAACGAACAGCAAGAATTTGTTTAGAGGAATATGATAATGATATACCAGATAATTTAGAAGAATTATTGAAACTTCCAGGGGTGGGTCCTAAAATGGCATTCCTAGCATTACAATGTGGTTGGAATTATAATATAGGGATTGGTGTAGATACCCATGTACATAGGATTAGCAATCGATTAGGGTGGGTGAAAACAAAAGAACCGGAACAAACTAGAGTAGCGTTGGAAAATGTATTGCCTAAGAAATACTGGAAAGAGATTAACTTTTTATTGGTTGGTTTTGGGCAAACCGTTTGTATTGGTAAGTTTTTGAGTTATTGTAATAAAAAGTATGGATTAATTCTATTTTAGGGAATAGACCCAGATGCTTTGAATGCCCTGTTGCAGAGGATTGTCCCTCGTTTGATAAAACTTCTAAGCTAGGGAAAAGGGGTAATGTCAGATCGGCTATGCGACCAAAATTAGAGACAGGGGAGCCTGAGATCAAAATTGAGTTAGAAGAAAAAGAAGACAGTTTGAGCTTTGAAAGGTTAAATAACAAGGCTACAAAAGTAAAAAAGGAAGAGTCACCAGAGACTGAAACTGCTTCAAAATATTTTAAAAAGGAGTGATTTTGGAAATGGAGTTGATCAATATATTGCAAACAAGGCTTTATACTAAATTGTTGAAATAAGTGTTACATTTTAGATTAATTTTTAGTGCTATTTACTATTAAGCATGGACTTAGAAGTGAAACTAAAACTTCGATTTTTACTATTAAAGACAATGGATCAGTTGATTATTTAATTGTGATAAGAATAAATTATTGATTTATTTATAATTGTATACATTGCTTATATTCCTTTGACTTATTTGAAATTATTTAATATAGCAAGTAATCAATAATTATCTATCAGCCTGCTAATGTTTTGATACTTAATATTTTAAAGGATTTGTTCAGCAAGAAAGCTAGTGATATACAGCAAAATATAGTTGAAATAAATAACTTTGTTCGTTTTACAAAAATTACTTAAATCTATACTAAAAAACCATTGTGTTATGTTTTTATTTGCTTTTGACATGTAAAGGATATTGATATTAATATTAAAACAACTAAAAGTGATATTACAATTAATAAACGTAGGATTGACAGTAGGTAACGCTGTCACCTAAGTGGATTGTAATTTACTTTATTTAGTAATATTACAAAGGCGTGAATTAAAAAATAAAGGCCAAAACACCCAAAGAAATGTAGTCTGCGTTATCTATATAGTTGGTTTATATATTATCCAATATATGACTATCGCCTTTAAGTGCAGTAGAATAAAAGTAATCAATAAAATCCTGAATTCTTCGTTTTAAATAAGGAAAATAATTTTTAATTTCTAATTATAGGAATAAACAAGTTTAAATTCTTTAATTTTTTTATAAAAAAATCAAGATTTGAAAATTGTGATATTTTGACTATAAACAATATTTAAAAAACTTATTTGTTTAGTTTAGATTGACAGCGAAAACTAGTAAACATCTCGTAATCATGTTTTATAATATAATGCCAAAGGCAAGAATCTTTTTAGCCTAAAAGAGCTAAACCTCAGAAAATACATTATTTCGACTTTATAACTCAAGTGTTTAATAACTTGATAACAACAATAAAAAACTATGATCAAAAAGTAGGAAAACAAGAAAAGCAAGGTTATTATCATCATTCAGAAACTAAAAACCAGATGATATGATGTAAAAGAAAAAGCAAAAAAATTAACTTGCTTTTGCGATTAAGAGGGCTTCGGTTAATCTGAGAATTTAGTGTTATTTATAAGGGGGAAGGGTTTTTATATTTTTATAATTAAGCATGAATTAAAAGAAAAAAACAGAGAAGTAGGAATTGTTTTTATATTTGTTAAAAATAATAAAATGATTGGTGATGACTCAATAATAACAGAAATCTATAAATAACACCATAATCAAATGTTTGTTTGTTGTCTTGATTCTATTATATTCTTATATATTATACTACCAGCCTAATGAAAAACCTATTAAATAAATATGTTAAAAAAGTTTCAGAAAATCAATGCGAGTTTGATCTTATAAAAGTCAGTATAATAAAATAAAGGATTAAAATGAAATACCAAAATCAACAATAATGCAACAATAATATAATAATCTTACCTATCTCTCTCTACTCATTTTAATATTTACATCTACCAAAACCTAATAACCCCAATAACCTCAATAAAGAATAAAGTAGCCAACCCTAATTATATAATCTTACGCAGTATATTAAACTCCCTGCATTACATTGAAAAACTATAAGCCACATCATTCAGCTGACGTCTCACGTCTAAATTTCTAGAATAAAATAAAAAAAGACCGAAGACATTAATATTTAAAATACCGAAACTATTAATTTTTAATTCATAAAAAAGTATATAAAAAAAAGAAAATTTATAATTAAAAACTTATTTTATTTAAAATAAAAAAATAACTAAATAATAATAAAATGTCTGATCCTAATCAACTTTTTCGTTCTATATTTTATCCAATATTAGCTATCTTGATCCTCATATCTATCCTTATACTTCTTCATCGCCTATACATCTATTTCAGAAATCTCAAGAATGGTCTTTCTTCCTCCCAATCCCCTTCCCCTACCTCACCCTACTACCCTGAATTCATATTAACTGCTAACAATTTCACCAAATTAACTATTGATCCTGAAGATAAAATAAATTTCTACTCTTCTTCTAATGTACAAACAGAACTACCAGTTGAGAGGAATGGATTTATTTATTTAGAAATTACTATCCTTGAACTATCTCCTACTAGCAACCTTTATTTCGGATTAGCAATGAAGGATGTTTTGAACTCTAATGAGATAGGTAAGTTAAAAAAGTAAAATATTTAACTACATATAACTTAATGACAATTACTGACAACTTTTATTACTTTAAGGCAACTCGCCTAATAGTATCAGCTTACATATCAACACTGGTACCATCCACTGCCATCATCATCCACTCTTACAGCTTTATCATATTAACCGCCCTCCTCCTACAGTCATTGGTTTATATTATAATAACTATCGATCCCAGCTCTACTACACATTAGATGGTATCGCAAGCGAATTGATTAATTTTAAAACCGAAGAAAGTCAATTTTATCCTACTATTTATTCGAATGGAGTTTGCTCTATTCAATTTAATTTTGGGAAACAACCCTTTAAGTTTCAATGGGCTAATGATTGCGGTCTGAGGAAGAATAGGGTTAATTTAGAACCTAAAATGCCACCAAATTATACTATAGAAGCTTAATATGATGTTTCTATAGTTATAGTGCTTTTCTTGTTTATAATTTTTGAGACCATTTAATTGTAAATTCAATAAATTTATAGTATTAAAAATCAAATTACTCAAGTTTGACTTTTACGATAAGAGAATGTATTTTTGTTTAATTTTACTAACAATTTTTCTGCTTAAATAGCGCTCAAAAGATGGAAAAAGTGATGAACCCAAAAAAACGCCCCTATATTTTTATTTATTTTTTAATGCTTTGAAAAAATTTAATTGTTATATATATTTAAAGAACAACTTACTAATATAATAATACAAAAATACTTGATAAAAAATGAATGTTAATTTATCAAATTACAAAAATTACTAACTATTAAGATTATTATTATTGATTATTAAAAGATAGATTTTGTTATATGGAAGTGTTTTTTGACTTCATTATTTTTTCCATTTTTTAAGCGCTATTTAAGCGGAAAAATTGTTGGTAAAATTCTTAGATATAAAAATACATCTCAACATACAGCAGTCTACTTTGAAGGTAATAAGTTATAGCATTCTGAACTATTTTTTTCTCAAGTTTAGTAACATTATCTAGCTGGTTCTTTGTTTACTATATTGTGTTAATTTAGAACATCCTATATTAAACATAGACACTCTGTAGCTGTTAGTTAAAATAAAATAAAACAAATAATAATCGAAAATAAGCATTGATATCTAACATAGCCTTTAACATTTTATTATTCTTTTTGTAAGCTAGATCATCTTTATTTTTTCAAAGCAGAAATTGGAAACCTTGGCATGAAATCTTCATCACTATTATCCTCTTCACTATTTTCGCTTTCTTCATCACTATCCCCTTCCCACTCTTCTTCGTCTGTTGTATCCTCTTGATATTTCATGGCAGCCTTTGAAGCAGATGCTTTTTTGATTTTATTTCTGGTACGTAATTGATACTTTCTTAAATGAGAAGTATCGTTGGAATAAACATCTTCACAATCTAATAAGGAAGAGCTATCTCGGGACAAAAAGGTTTTAAACTAATAATAATAAGTCAAATATGTATTTCTATTATTTAAATAGAATTACTCTTTCACTAGCAATATTTAATGCTATTTCGTCTTCAACTGTACCAAAAGAAAATTTAAAACTTGTCCAATCACCCGTTGGGTCAAATCCAGTATATTTAGTCAATGGTTTATCTTTAAATAATTTACTATCTTCTGTTCTATATGTCATCAATTTACTATATTAAAGTTAAGGTTATTATTTATTATTATTGCCATTATTAACAATTTATAAACTTACGAACTACTAATAGTATATAGCATTTGTAGATTAATTTTCAAAATTAATAAACAACTCATTGAGTCAGAAAGTTTAGCTAATAATAAATCGGAAATATTGTCTTCTTCTATTTTACAAAGTTAATATCAACGTATACTATAATAGCGCTGTTATTTAAACTACCTTTTTTATCTTCGTTATCAATGTAATGAATTACATCAGCACCTGTTGTAGAAATTACTTGATTAATTAATGTAATTAAATAAATTGGTTCATCTAATGTTTTATATTCTAAAAACGCTAAATTTTCCAATATGAATTTATGATATTGAACATCCACCTAAAAAATAAACAATTATTTATATTACTATTATTACTAAATAGTATTTACTCCATTTAGATTTTGTTTAAAATCATATTCGAAGTTTTTAATAATAGAATGAAATAATTCATTTCTACGTTGTTTACTATGACGAATAAATTTATAAAAACCATTTAATAAACCCACTGGAAATTCATTATCTGATTGTCTAAACCCAAATAGGCTCTCATTTTCCATAACTTTTAAATGATATTGATAAGTAACTTGCACAGCTTCAATATTTTTTGAATAAGCAATAGATTCAAATCGAATAGCTATACTTGTATAAATAAAATAAGCCAAATTACTTAAACTTTTATCTTCACTTGTAGTTAGGCCAATTAATACTGGTAAACACATTAATGGATTAACATGACCCTGTTCAACAATTGGTTTAATTACTTTTAATGCTCTCATTTGTAACGAATGAATTCCACTTAATCCACAATTTAATATATTTTCTAAACAATATTGCATAACAGAACATATGATACTTGATTCTCCCATTTGTTCTGTATTACCAATTAAATCTTCTAAACCGATTATCTTTTTATCTTCTGTTTTGTTTAATATATCCGTTATAGTTGGCGATTCTTGTGCTAAATAATCATAAAGTAAATTTAAAAATTTCAATTTAATATCCTTATTTTTTGATAATAAAATATTTGAAAATAATTCAAAGGATTCTTCTTTAATAAAATAACTTTGATATTCTAACATAACAAACCCTAAACTTTGAATAGCTGCTAATCGTACCATCATTTTCATATCCTTATTTGTAAAGAATAATATAAGTTCATAAACTTCATCTAAAAGCTTTTGATTATTAATGAATCTTCTGTTAATATTTTTAGATCCTCTTTTTTTATCAATATTTTGGCTAACTAAACTACAAATTAATAATAATCGTATTGTATTCTTTTCTGCTGAAAGTATACCATGCTTTTCAAAGTTAACCTTTTCTTTTTTCAGTAGTTCTATACATGACTGATATAATTTACTAATCTTTAGTTCAATACTACCAATCATTTCTGAAACAACACATAAACATGGAATAGCTTCACATAATACAATAGGGGATAATTTAGGTAATGAATTTAATAAAGTACCTTCAATGGAGCTTAATAATTTAGGATAATTATAACTAGCATTAGCAATTACTTGATTATATATCTTTAATACATAATACATATTCATTTGCTCTGAAGGTTCGTTAAAACAACCTAAATAAGGCTCTAAAGTAGGTATATGATTGATTGGTATTAAAGAACTTTTTGATGAGCAAAAAGTATAAATACATTTTAATATACTTGAAATAATATTGACATTAATGTTTTCTGGTAAATTAACTAATTGATTTAATAAACAACTCACAGTTAATTTGGCCATAATCATGTTACTTCCCCATCGTTTATAAGCTTCATTTTTATTATCTTTTGGTTTATCTAATGATTTGGATATAAAATCAACAATAACTTGATCTGTTTCTAAAGATACACATGTTACTTTAACAACATCAATTATGATAGATACCCTTTCAATTAATTCTTTTTGCCCTAAAATGGAAATACTTTCAAATTTTATTTTAGAATCATTTAAAGTATTTAAATCATAATCAAGTGGTAGTTTATATTTTTTTAATGGCATAAACCAAATATCTTGCAATATTTTAATAGCTAATTCCCTAACATGAAATTCATCATCATACGTTCTGTTTAATATTTTACAACAAATGTCAATCATTAAATTACGATCTTTAATTGTTGAATATAAATCCCTTAATAATCGAACTACTCTTTTTCTAACTGCTGTTGCAATATCTAATACTCTTTCACTAACAATTTTATAACATTCAGGTATCGTTTCTGGCTTTAAATTCATATATCTTCCAATCAAGTCTACTGCTGAATCTCTCACAGAAGCTGATGTATCTTGTATTCTATAAAGTATTGATGATCTTAGTTTTGGTATATTAATTATCTCAGGATGATTAGATACTATCTGTGTTATTGCTTTAATTGATTTAGATCGATAGGATAATACATTCATTTCCAAACATAATAATATTCTTGATAATATTGAATTAAAACATTGATATAATGGCTTTCTAAAGGCTATTGCTTCATTTAATATACAAATAATATCTCTATTTTGTGTTTCTAGTTGCTCAGATACTTTAATTGAATCAATTGTATTTTTAGTACAAGATAAAGCTATGACTTTTGCTAAATAGGAATTGATCATCTCAGTACTTCGTTTATTTAATGATTGCTTTGCCACTTCTTTACTATTGCTATCATTTTGAGTAGACTCATGATAAATTTTAAGTAGAGTCATACCAAATTGGCACAAATGAAGTTTCCTTGCTCCCTTTAAGAACACAATTATTATAAAATAGTATTAAATACAAAATAAAAATTACTTCATACAAAGAATCTTCTGTTGAAAGTGCTTGTAAATACAATTGTATTTTATCTTCGCATACTAATAAAGTTTCAATGGAACTAATAGGAAGTGATAATGAAAGCGATTCCGGAAGTTGAGCTAAAGTAGCAATGATTTCTGAATCATGACTTTTTGAACTTTTTGTACATTCTTCAAGATAATCAGATTCTAAAGATTGAATGTTATGCTTTTTTATTCTTGCTGCTATATGTCCTAGATATTCAATAGCAAACCCTTTAAGTTGTTGCTCTGTTGTTGAATCATCAGCAAATCCAACTAAAATTGTAGTCATGACTCTTAATAATATTTCCGCTCCTGGCCATTCTGGTAAATTTAATATAGTTAATGAATCTTCAAGTATATTATCTAATATGATTCGATATTCACTATCGTTTTGATTTTTGTTTTTTATAATTCTATTACAATTTACTATTAAATAAATATAATAAGGTTAACAAAATAGTTAAATTACCTTGAAAATAAATACTTCAAAGTAAATCCAATAATTTTACTTGCTTCTTCAATATGATATTTCCAATTTGAATATAGCTAAATGACAACAAATATAACAAAATGTTAATAAAAATTATTGTTATTACTATTATTATTATTATTATTAAATTTACTTTATCAGTTATTTGACGAAATGCATTTGATTTTGGAGAAAATTGATCGACAGCAAATTCTTGGTAATCTTTAGATTCTAATACCCATTTAGAAATAGAATTCTCAAACATATTTTGTATTAATTGAAGTATTAATACTGTAGAAGAATGTAAAAATCTTCCATCAATTAACCTATTTATATTTATGTTTAGTATTGTATCATTGTTAGATTACAATTATTATATTTTAAATATTTATCATAAACATATTTACCTATGAGTTTTACTTGTTCTTTTATTTAGTGGTAATTTAATTAAAGAAGCTAATATTTCCTCAAGTATCCAAGATCTTTGATCTGGATAATTAGTAAATATCTATATTATTATTAACTTAAATTAGCAAATCTAACAAAAAAAATCAAAACTTACAATTTCTAGAGTTCCCTGGAATTGTTTTTTAAACAAACTACCAGAGCCTTTACTAAATATTGTGTATTTTTTACCCCCAGTTAAATCCACAAATAAACTAGATATACAAATATAACTTAATGTTATTACAATACTTAATCCAATTTCACTATCTTTTATAAATAATTTAAAATCATGAAAAAAATTGGCAACTTGAAACGCAACATTAGATAATTGTGATAAATTATATTGCAATGTTCTCATAAATGATTTCGACAAATTTGTGAATTTGGCTGTATTAAACCCTCCTTTGACTACTTCAATCGATGGAAATAATGTGAAAGTTAATTGATTTCGTATGAAACTTAGAGATGAAGTCATAATGTTTTCACTGTATAAACATCGGTTAATCTCTAACTTATTGGCTATGCTTAGTGTTAAATTAGTCGCTAACAAACCATATTTAATTGTTGTGCAAACAGATTGAAATTCTTCTTCCAAATTATCCTCTGTAAAAGTTATGTTACAATTTGAATTGATTTCAAACAAAGTCTTAAATTCCGCATATTTGATACAATTATGCAATAAATAAAATATATTCGAAAGCATATCCTTATCTATCAAATCAAATCCATCATATTTACTTACTTTACCAAATAATTTTTGTAATTTCATCAAAGGTGAATTAGATATTAAAGTCATATCCAAATCAATATATAACAAGTCTTCTTCTGGTAAATATTCTTTATCCCCACTCATTTGACTTTCAAATTCATTAATTTCTAGCATATATTTTTTTAATTCATTCATATTTTCTAATTAAATTTTTACAATTGAGCTTCGATGTATTTGAATTAAATTACCCTGTTTGACTTCTTCTTCTGTTTTCACTTTTTGTTCAAATGTACCCGATGTATTTAATATATCTACGTTTAAATAAGTAATCGATTAATGCATAATTTAGTATGTAATAATAAGCATTAGTAACATCAAAAATACATTTAATATTTTGAATATATATTAATGCATATAATTTAGTAATAATCTATACTTACCATTTTCATTCGAATCATCCTCATTACCCATATCTTTATAATTTATTATTAATTTTAATTGTATAAAAAATAAAATAAAAATTACTGTCGTTATTGTTTTTTACTCCAAAAGATTGATCAAATTCACTTTCTTCTTCATTTTCAAATGGTTTTAAGTAATCTTCTATTATTTTTTCTGGATTTAAATCGTTTGTTTCTATTGTTAACTTATCTAAAATGGATATAAAGATTACGACTTGAAGTATTATATAAACTTCATTGAGCTTACTTATTGTCAACAGCTGTTTATATCTCATTGTCGAACCTCTTAAAATACCCTCAGCTAAAGGTGGTAAACTAGATTGATAGTTTTGTTTTCTATCTCCATCTATATTATCAATAGGTTTGAATTTTCTAATAAATTAATAATACATCAAATAAATTATATAATAATAAATCATCCAACTTACAAATAAGAGACATCTACTTTTTCCAAATAATTAGCCATATAATTTAAAAAACCTTGATCTTCTTTTTGTTCATTAAGAAATGATTCATCTACTTCTTCTGTTGAATTACTATCTTCTTCTTCTTTTGGATCCAATTGAAACTCAGGTAATAAATTTAAAACTAGTTTATTTTTTATTAATTATAATCTTATCAATAATTGAAAATCAAAATAGCTTACTCTCATCTGGATTCTTTGTAGTTCCAAAGGTCCATTGTTGATAATTTAAATTAAGATACTCTTTATCATTAGGTTGTGTTTGATTTTCTTCAGTCATGATTTAAAGAAAGAAGTTTTCTAAAATCCTTGATTTTGAGTGATTTTTATCCTATTTGAATCATTAGATTCGAAATTGAATTTTGAATTTTTCCTAAAAAGGAAAATTATTATATTTGTATTTAAAATTTGATAATTGATTAAACGATTAATTTACTTGTATGATAAACAGCTATTCTAAATGTAGCATTGCATATTTTTAAACCATACAACTGTTTATAATTTAGTCTTTAAAGTATTTAAATCCTATTTGATGAAGCAATGTTGATTTTGAATCCTTATAATTTTCAATTCATTTTTATTAAAAATCTATAGTGCTGTCCTGTATAACTTTTACATCCACATCTAAACTTAAATGCGAATAGGCGCATGATAAAATGGCTACATAAAAAGCTGATATTTAGATGCCATAAGGGTAGAAACTTGATGCGATAAGGCTGAATGGCCCAGAAGTTAGCTAGGATAATAAAAATATGAAGGGACTCTAAGGATAAGAAAAAAGCTTAAACAAACTGAGAGAATGAAGTTAAGGTATTGCAAATAAAAGTCAAACATATGATTATTGAATGTAAATTATTTCAAGATCAATTTATAATGATATTATCATATTATGAAAATCCATAAGAAAAAAATTGAAATCTTATAATCAATTTGTTAAAGGTTGGCTTACGATTTTAAATAATGTCAAATTTAGTTAAATTTTATTAGTTATTTTTAATGACTGGAGTATTTGAAAGTTGACTGTTTTATTATTCAAATGCTATGCTATGATATTAATACTATATTATAAGCAATATTCATAAGCAATATATATATTGTTTAAAAAACGCATTGATTATCGATAAATTAACATTTTTAAATAAGTAAAATTCAAAATATATGCTTAAAACTTGTAGTTTACAACTTTTTTTAATGCTTTTAATAAAGGCAAATCATACAAACATCATAATATTGAACATAAATTTTCTATAATCTTTTATTTATTTATATTCTCTTTTTACTAGTTTTATTATAATATTTATCATTTGTGTACAAATGTTTTAATTCTGGGCATTCAGTTTTTTCAATTAGTTCATTTGGCAACTATATTTGTATATTTTGACTTGATAAAAAAATTACAAATAGAATCATAAAATATACCAGAATAGTTGAAGTACCTTTTATTGTAGATAACGCCTTGTAGTTTAAACAAACAAAGTTAAATTCAAATTGAGCCATTATAGCTAATTTAAGTATAATATGAGGATGTTTTTTTGGCTTCATTACTTTTCTATTTTTAAGCGTTATTTGAGTGGAAAGGTTAGTAAAATTCTTAAACAAAAAAATACATCCCCATATTTCGAACTTACTGAACACAAAGTAATCACTCATTAAGGGGTTTAATTTTGGAAACATAAAACAGGACTATCTACCAAACTATATAAACGAAAAGGAAATTTAATGATATTGTGTTTACTTCTTAGTTTTCTTAACTTACACTATTACAGTATTCCCCTTTAGCCATCATAGTTTAAGACCTATTGATGATAAAGCTATGCATCTTTTTAAAAGATCATTTTACATAACTGTGACGGCCAACCATTTGCTAATAATCGTTGATTCAAATAATATATATCTCAAGCTAGAAGTAAAGATGACTTATCTGGTATTCTTAAGACCTGCAGTAACTCTTACTATAGCCTTTTCTATCATAGATCAATAGTAAAACATGTGTATTAGTATTGAAGAGAAGCTAGTTTTCAGTAGGTTTAAGGAATAAATAGAGGAACTTGAGCTGATTCAACGAAATACCAATAGTAACGGTATCAGAAGCTTTGGAGATAATATTGCAAGTGAACCTATTCCCAGTGAAATGTACTTCGATTTAAATTTTAAAGAGTGTAAACCTACTATCGATTATCACAAACACTACTTTAAAGTCATCAGCACATACACAAACTTTTGTAATACTGACTATCACGACAAGTATAAACTACGAGCTGAATATAACATGCTCTGTACCAAAGCTCTTGATGCTTCAAAAACGGGTGTTACGCCCATTTTTAGTTACTTGTGCCTAAGATATCGACAAAAGCTACGATAGAAAAGATTTGTATTATTTTTTGAGTTAAATCAGTAATGTAAATGTAATAAAATTATGCCTTTATTAAATATTCAGTAGTTGGTTTATGTTTTAATTCTAGATTTTAGTTGCGTAAGCAGTAGCATCTAAATAAGGTTAAATGATGTAGGTTAACACAATAATAAGATATATATTAAAAGCTATACAAATAATATATGGTGATGTTTTTTGGCTTCATTATTTTTTCCATCTTTTAAACGCTATTTGAGTGGAAAAATTGTTAGTAAAATCCTCAAATATAAAAATACATACCCATATATTTCTTATCAATTTTCAACGCTTGAGTGTTTAGACTTAATCAACTATTATGTCGATCTTGATGAATAAATAATATTATATTGATATAATCATCTTTTTTCTTGAAAGGCGATGGCAATAAGTGCTTTTTTAGATAAAATGAAAATGACAGATGCCTAAGTTAGTGAATTTGAGGACTAAGTTATTTAGATAGAACCGGCTAGCAAGGTAATTAGTTAAATTTAGAATATTTGAATTGTATTTTTTTTATTAAAATCATCCAGTTTTAAACAGGGAAAGTTTAAATAAAATAATAAAATCCTTCTGTTTTAAGAGCTATTCAAGCATAGGTTCCACATAAACTTTATGCTCCAACAAATATTTAATTATTTTGTACCCCTCGTTACTATTTTTTATAAAAACATTATAGTCGAACTAACCTTATAGTTATTAATATCTAGTTATCTTTTATTTGAATGATATATAATTAAAGTAACTTATTTGGTTCAGAATGTTATCTTGCTTTGATTAGTTATTTAGCAAGTAGAGCCAATACTTATAAAAGCTTCTAAAATCTCTATTGATATTAAAAAAATAGCTCAAGTTCCAAGAACAAAACTATTAGTTTAATTAAATTTGAAACAAATCTGTATTAGCTATATGAGAGCTAGCTCTTTTAGCCACTATAAAAATAGCGGATTTTTAATATAACTATTACACTTTCAATCATGAGTCGATTCTACTTCATTGAATATTTCAAATCGGATTCTTGAGCTAAAAAAATAGCAGATTTAATATAAGTTGAACCGCACATAATAGCGTCACTAATTGATTAAAATAAACAATACAATTAAGATAAAAATTGGTAAGGGAACAATTAATATCTAAACTATAATAATATAATAAAACAAAACCGTTAAATAATATACTTAATGATATAATAAATAAGAAGTTAATAGTATATAAGCATCATATTTCAACTCACTAAATTTTTAAAAAACTAGTATATTATATTAATTTCTTATATACAATCCACCTTATTACTTTACTAAATACCCATTGATTGGAACTAGAATATATAATTGATTGATTCAACATGAGAACTACCACTGCCTTGATTTTGATAAATTTATTATCCTTTTTACAAGGAAGCCCTTTACTTCGTAGAAATCCAAGCATTGATGCTTCTAACTTAGCACAAAGTGGTGTTAAAATCCCAGAACAAATTACTGATGTTAATCAATTAAAACAAATTATTCAAAAAATTATGGAGAGTAATAAAGGAAGTACTCCTCAGGCTGGTCCTGCTGTAGTAGACGTTTTAAAACCAACTGATAGTAATAATGCAAACACTCCTCAAAATACACCAATTGTTGTGCCAACTGGTCTCAATCCAAATGCTGAAAAACCCATTGGTGGAAAATCAAAGGACAAGTATCCAGTAAATGTACCTGAAGATTCATCATCTAGCTCCACCAATGCTGAAAAGACTCCAGAAAATGGGAATACTCCAAAATCAGAGACGAATACCCCAACTGGCAAAAACAAGTATCCAGTAGAGTTACCTACTGATTCATCTTCTACTTCCACCGAAGCTGGTAAGACCCCTGAAAATGGAAATACTCCAAAAACAGAAACTAATACTCCACAAGATAAATCCATCCCAGAAAGTGGTAACACTACAAAACCTGAAACTAATACTTCAGAAAATGGAAATACTCCAAAATCAGAGGATAATACTTCAACTAAAAAGGACAAGTATCCAGTAGAGTTACCTACTGATTCATCTTCTACTTCCACCGAAGCTGGTAAGACCCCTGAAAATGGAAATACTCCAAAAACAGAAACTAATACTCCACAAGATAAGTCCGTCCCAGAAAGTGGTAACACTACAAAACCTGAAACTAATACTTCAGAAAATGGAAATACTCCAAAACCAGAGGATAATACTTCAACTAAAAAGGACAAGTATCCAGTAAATTTACCTGAAGAAACTTCTACTAGTTCTACTCAAGCTGATAAAGTTCCACAAAACTGGTAATACCCCAAAACCGAGATTAATACTCAAAATAACTCAGTTCCAGAAAATGGTATTCCACAACAGAACAATACTCCACAACAGAACAATACTCCACAAAGAACAATACTCCCCAACAGAACAATACTCCACAACAGAACAATACTCCACAACAGAACAATACTCCACAACAAACAATACTCCACAACAAAACAACTCTGTTCCACAAGGTATACCATCTAGCGAAAAACCAAAAGATAAATACCCAGTAAATATACCAACCGATTCGTCTTCAACCTCTACCGAAGCTGGTAAAACTCCAGAAAATGGAAATACTCCAAAACCAGAGACAAATACTCCAACTAAAAAGGATAAGTACCCAGTAAATGTACCTGAAGATTCATCTTCTACTTCTACTGAAGCCGGAAAGACACCAGAAACTAATACACCAAGTGGTAAAAAGAAATACCCAACTGAAGTACCAAATGATTCATCATCAAGCTCTACTAACGCTGAAAAAACTCCAGAAACCGTTACTCCAAAACCAGAAGTTAATACCCCTCAAGGTAATGATGGTGGTCTTAAAAAGCATAAGAATAAGTATTAAGAAAGTGATTTTCTTTTAATATTTAATTACTTAGTCTTCTAATTTTTTACTTTATTATTGAAATTGTTATAAATAAATATCATCATTTAAAAAACTCCCTTCATTACTATTTCAATTAAAATGATTAAGCTATATTATACCAGAGTAAAAATTAATCTTATCATCCAAAGAACAATATACAATAAATAAATAAATAAAAAGGTATAGAACATTAATAACAATATCTTATTTTATATAATCAAATATTAAAAATACGTTTAATTGAGCATAAACTTAGCAATACTACAGTGCCTATAAAAATTGTTCTAAAAAATAAATACTTTCAATTGCTAATTATTAAGAAATGAACATCCAAATTCGAGTTTTAATTTTTAGGACAGTTTTTGTAGGCATTATATAACAACTATATATGGGGATGTATTTTTGTGTTCAAGAATTTTACCAACAATCTTTCCCTTTAGACAGCACTTGAAAGATGGAAAAAGTAACGAAATCAAAAAAAACATCCCCATATACTACTTACATTATGTAATAACTTTGTCTCAATTAAATCAATTCTTAATATTGATATCTTATTTCAATAGCTTATTACACTATCATATTAAAATTTCATGTATATTAAATAAAATGAATACTAAAATACTTTTTCATTTTTAAGGCTGATTTATAAAAGTATAACTAAATTAATGAGTTTCTTCAAAAGATGACTCATAATAAATACATAAATCTCCATTAGTCTAAAACCTGTCAAATACTCTAGATTTTATAGATTAAACATAGTAATAATATCTTAGACTATTAATTCATTTTTACTTTCACATTATTAAAATAAATATATTATGTTAAAGCTTTTGATATACCATTATGATTACATTAGTGTATCATTTAACATCATTAGTATATAACCCAAAGCCTTTCATAATCACAAGCCTTTATCTTGTTGGTATTTTTCTTAACCAAGAATACCAATATTTAATAAAATCGTGCCTTACAATTTACAATCATGTAATTCTATTTTTTCTATATATTTTATATTATTGTTTAAATAATTAGCTACTTTTAATTCCAATATAACCTAGTGCTATCTCTAAGAATGTTGAGATTTTTAAGCGTCGATTGTATTAAACAATGCTTCATTGTTATATTTTATATCCATTGATAATACTATTGCTTACTAAGATAATAAGTTTATTTAATATCATACTTCCAAAGTATGAAATTTTAATAATTTGATGA
This sequence comes from Batkoa obscura, assembly GCA_030770535.1. NCBI lineage: Eukaryota > Fungi > Entomophthoromycota > Entomophthoromycetes > Entomophthorales > Batkoaceae > Batkoa > Batkoa obscura. The sequence goes on from JASVEC010000073.1 coordinate 27,818, forward strand.
AAGTATTATTGATTCGACTTAAAGGTAAAACTGAGAATTTTATTTTTGTATTTGCTAATACAAGAATAGAAAAAATCATAATTATTAATCCCAGAAATAGAAAATTAAAAATGCCCACTTCTGCGTTTAAATCAAATCTGAAGCAAATTTAGAATGAATCCACAGACTAATTCATCACAATAACTCAATCAACCATAGCCCATTAATGCTTTTAACCAAATTTAGAAATTTTACCATGAATTATTGTTGAATTTTAATTTGTAATCTAAAAATAAAATGCACGAATCATAATTAGATTATGAGTTCTTCTAAGTTATTGCACTAATTAAAAAGCTCCAAGGATTAAGAAAAGTGAATCTCAACTTATTTTTTTCTTATTTTATACACCTATTATCTGCGCAGTTATTACTATTACATCTAGTTGATCTGCTGCGGTAAGTACTAAATTCATACATAAACCTATCTTTTTTATTATTACTCATTTCAACTCATTAAACCTTTGATTTAACAGTTGGGATCACCCTTTTAGTTTGATAGTTTGAAAGATATAAATTACAACCTTTTGCTTTCGTTCCTCTCACCATTGTGAGGATAGATGCATTATCGAAAATTATCATATTTTATACCATTTCGCTTTTATAAAAAAAGTTTTAGGAAAACTTAAACCAACTTAGTCTTCTTCTATCTTCTCATCTTAATGTATACTAACGCTAATAAAGAAAATTACAAAATTATGAACCCATACGACACTACTCCCCTCATTCAAGATGGTACCCCTTTAATGTATGATTTTGATGGCACCCCTTTACTTAATGATCTAAATGGTACTCCTATGATGCATGATTTTGAAACACCTCTACTTAAAGATCAATACAACATCAATGATTTGGGTGCCGGTCTTTTTGATGAACAACCTCTTTTTAATAATGGACCAAGCTTGTTTGCTGATTATTTAATGGACGAAATGTCCAAAGGAAGCTCTGGATTGGACTCATTTTCTAAAGGACCTGGAAGTTTAAACCAACCTTCTGTTGGGTTCAATAGCCAACTTCCACTTATAGAACCTCTAATTTCACCTTCCGTTGAGTTTAACCATGTCCAAGTTCCACCTCTTTTTTCACCACATCTTTCACAACCTTTAAATACACCTGTAGATAATACCAGCTACTCCCCATTCATTTCACATGGTTACTCCAATTTTCAGTCCTTTTTTACACCAGTAATAGATTCTGGAAATATCTTTAATAATCCTAATCTTCCATACACTCCTCTAATTGATAACTTTTCAAATCTTAACAGTTTATTACTCTCTCCTTATATCGGTACAGCTCAACCATCTCCATTGATTAATCAGCCTTTACAATATAATAATCTAAATTATGAACCTTTGTTTAACAACGACCATCAACAAAGTGAATTAATTCAACCTTCTCCTAAAATCTTTGATTCTTCCCTTGGATTAAATAAGCTTAGAAAAACCGTATCTGAAATAAACAAGATGGAAAAAGAAACTGTCGATGGCAATGAGGAGCCATTAATTAACGACATTATGAGCAACTTTGGTAATTCATTATTTTTAGAACCTACATCTTTATTTAGTACTTCGGAAGAATTAAACGAAACCACAAAAAAAGCTTCTGAGCTTCAATGGTTAGCACCTAAGGTTGATACAACCCAAAAGTCAGTAGAGAGAAGAAGAGTAGAAGGTAAAGAAAAGACAAAAGAAGTTAAAAAATTCCCATGCCAATACCCAGGGTGTAAATTGGTCTTTGCAAGACAATATAATTTAAAAACCCATATGATTACTCATGATCCTCACCGTATTAAAGCTTGGTGTTGTGAAATTTGTAGTAAAAGATTTGATCGAAAACATGATTTAGCTCGACATATTACTAAAGTCCATAACAAAGATGTCACCCATTATGATTGCCCTCAATGTGGTAGATCTTTCCAACGTCGAGATGCTCTCTCACGTCATCTTGATTCTTCTAATTGTTCTGTAATTTAAATCAATCCTTCCACTTAAAAAACATTGAATTTTTATTCTTTTTTATTAGCCTATTTTTAAATATATAAAAAAACTGAAATAAAAATGTGAACGTATTTGATCAAAGGAGTTACTTTTATGTATTGTAATTTTATTTGTATTTTGGCTATATTTAAACAGTGCTTTATTTTGTAGTATTTATTTTATTTTACTTTTCTCAACTTTAGTTCAATAAATTCGCTTTTTTATTCTAATTCACTTTTCAAACAGAGACTCATCTGTTAAATTCTTAAACACAAAAATACATCCCCATTTGTTTTTTATAAAATTATACTAAAAAATTTTCCGCTTAAATAGCGCTTAAAAATGGAAAAAATAATGAAGTCAAAAAAAACACTCCCATATATTGAAAAATAATTGATTGTTTTGATATTAGACATTTCTATAATAACTGTAAAATTGAAATATTCTATTTTAAATATTAAACTTTAACATGAATAATAAAAATAAATTTTGAAAATAAATTGGTTAAAAGCATATCAAAATAATTTAATAAAAACAATAAAATGATTATAAAAATGAGATTTTTTAGTTTACTTGGGGCTCTATTAAAGAAAAATTCTCAAAAAAGGTAGGACATGAAAAAGTTATAATAAAGTTAAAAAATGGGGATTTAAGAAAATTAAGCATGTTGCTCAAGAACGGATAAAGCTTCTGAGACTTTTTGTTCTAAAGCTTCTGGGCTATCGATAAGATGAAGAAGTTCATCATTATCCATTTCTAAAAGCATACCAGTGATCTTACCAGCATGTTCTTCATTATGGGCAAAAATTAAGGGGAAAAGTTGTTCACCGATCATTTGCTTTTGTTCTTCAGGGGAAGCAGAAGCAAGGGCAGCAGCAGTTAAACCAGAAGCAGCAGCTTGACCATCTTCAACTGGAGCTTGAGCTTGGGTAGGGCTTTGGATAGCATTGTTAGGGAATGGCTGACGGTTAGTGGTGTTAGTACGAGGAGGATTTTGACGTGGTTGACGTGGAGCACGACCTTGAGCATAGGCATGAGGAGCAGCGCCAACACCATTAGGTACGTATTGACCTTGGATTTGTTGTTGTCCATTCCAACGGTTACGTGGAGCCATCATACCGGGTTGGCCATAGACCATACCACGTTGTCCTTGAGGTGGGTAAGCTGGATTTGGTGGGTAAAAGATAGCAGTGTTAGGGTACATAGGAGCTGGAATTCCAGATGGGATACGAGTACTACGTTGAGCTTCTAAGATAGCTCTACGCTCATCTTTACGTTGGGCATAACCAACATAAAGTGGTTTATTACCAAGCATACGATTGTTCATTTCAGCAAGAGCTTTGCTGGCTTCTTCAGTAGTGGAGAAAGCAACAAATCCAAAACCTTTAGAAACTTTCTTGTCATCGCTCATGACTTTGCAGCTGGTAATAGTACCATAAGGAGTAAAAGCTTCTCTAAGTTTTTCATCGTCAATGTTGTCATCAAGATTCTTAACATAAAGGTTAACACCTTGGGATTTAGCAGCCTTATCCTCCTTGAACTGTTCGAATTGTTTACGAAGTTCTTGTTCACGTTCATTTTTCTTTTGGGCACGACAAACAAAAATCTTCTTTCCAGCAAGTTCGTGTTCATGGAGGTTCTCAATAGCCTTCATAGCATCCTCGTGATTCTCAAAGTTGACAAAACCAAATTCTTTAGACTTACCATCTTCAGTACGACTTACAAGAGCTGAAGTAACTGGACCTTGTTGACTAAATAACTCGTTTAATTGATCGTCAGTAACAGATGGGTCAATGTTCTTTACATAGACATTGGTAAAAATCTTCTTGGCTTCATCAGCTTTTGAAGCACGCTCTTTAGAGCTTTGGTGGTGACCAACATAAACAATAAGATCATTAAGTAACATACCATTTACATTTTGAATGGCAGCTTCAGCATCATCGTATTTATCGAAATGGACAAAACCATAACCTTTAGACTTTCCGTTTTCGGTTACAACTTTACAAGAAAGGATTTTACCGAAGGCGGTAAAGGTATCATGAAGAGCCTTGTTGTCAATGGAAGGGTCAAGGTTCTTGATGAAAACATTACCGGTACCAATCTTACGGAGAGATGGGTCACGTTGGGACCACATAATGCGACAGATCTTACCTTGAATTGGAGTATAGTTCAAGGCTTCAATGGCGCGTTCAGCATCGGAAACGTTATGGTAGTTAACATAAGCGTAACCAAGAGAACGACGGGTATTAGCATCACGGCAAACACGGATGCTAGCAACAGGACCGATCATGTTGAAATAGTCGAAAAGGTGGGACTCGGCAACGTACTCCGAAAGGTCGCCGACATAAAGGGAACCAGTTGGTTGAGCGGTACCAGTGGTAGTTTGGCTAGCTGGGGCAGCAGTAGCATCGGAGGCATTTTGGGAAGCAACAGGGGTGCTGGTTGGCTGTACTGAGGTAGACATAATTTTTTATTTTTTTTTAGAGTTTAAATTCTTTTTTATTTTTTGGGTTTTTTTTCAGTTTTTTTTGTTTGCTTTAAAAAAAGTTGAAAAGTAAAAACTTTAGGAAGTCCTGCGGGGATACTTATAGTTAACTTAGGAATCAGACAGCTTGATTCTAAGCATTATTGGTTTACCGATCGAATTTTCGTATTCTATTGGACAACCGATTCTAGAACATATTTTATCATATGGGGTTCGACTATAGGTTAATTTTTAGTTAAGGTTAAATTATGGGATTCTGAAGTTTGATTTATCAAGCTTTATTTGAATTGGCACTTGCTATCTAAAGGAGACAAAGAATTTTAAAATCATTTTTGGGAAGTAATAACAGTTTATTTTAATAATAATTTTCCATAATAAAAACTATATTTTTTAATTATTCTGATTAATAAATTATTAAAAAAGTAAGAAATAAAATCATTATATTATAAAAATTGAATGATATCAAGGTTGTTCATTTCAACAATTTAAATCTATTGAATCATTTTCATACTGTTTTACTATCTTGTGCAATGATATTCTAAAATTATTATTACGTCTCAAGAGTGTCTTTGTTTCATTTTTAAAAATTTTAAGCTTTAACTTTTAATTTCTAATAGAAAATAGAGGTTTGAAAGTTTTCTATATTAAACATATACAGCCTCTAATGTTGAATGTGTCTAATCATATGTGTTTTTAAAATTTTAAAAACGGCTATTTTATGTATTTTAATATATATGGTTTTAATCATTTTCAAGCTGAAAAAGCAAAAAATAATTGTATAAAATAAAAAAATAAAGGGGAGTGTTTTTTTTGACTTCATTATTTTTTCCATTTTTTAAGCGCTATTTAAGCGGAGAATTTGTTAGTAAAATTTTTAAACACAAAAATACATCCTCAAAGATAGATCTCAAACTAATCAATCAATTAATAAGTATAGTGAAGTCTTTCTTATCAAATTCTTTTATTCATTTTTTCAATACAGAGCTGAAATATCATTGTCTAAATATTAACAAAGAGTAATGTCCTAAATTTTTTATTAACCGAAATAAACTAAATATAAAAAGTATCAGAAAATGATAAAATATGACTAATGTAAGAGTCAAATATCTAAACTATCAATCTGGAGTCAATTTTCATAGTTTGATATGAATGTTTACAGTATATGGGGATGTTTCTCTACATTTAAGGATTTTACTAACAATTTTTCCACTCAAATAGTGTTTAAAAGGTGGAAAAAGCAATGAAGCCAAAAAAACACTCCTTATAATAATTAATTAATAATCAACATCTAAAATAATTGAACAGGGATGTCTTTAGTTTCATCACTTCTTCTATTTCTAATCGCTATTTGAGTGGAAAAACTGTTAATAAAATCCTTAAATAAAAAGATACATTCTCAAATACTGTTTTTTTCGGTTTAATGCCTTGAAATAATGGAAGATAAGCATCGATTTCTAATTTGCTTACTCATTTAAATTTAATAAAAAAGAAAAAGAACATATATATTTACTTCAAAAAAGTTGACCAGCAGAGGAGTCGAACCTCTAACCTCTAGATCTGGAGTCCAACGCGCTACCATTGCGCCAGCTAGCCAGGCTTCTTTTTTAGAGATTATTTTTATTATAAATTTACATGTTAAAAATACTAAAATATATTAGTTTAAAAATGATTTAATTATCTTTAGTTGATAGGGGAGATCGTTTAATCATTATTTTTGAGTATCGAAAAGCTAAAAATAAAATTAAGTTTACAATGAAAAGATTTTCATTAAAAGAATATTAATGTTGACATGTAGAATATTACTTTTGACTATATCGAAATACTTGATATTTAAATTGAAAAGTATAAATGAAAGTAATAGTTTATTTTCAGTGTAAAAAATTGTTTTGTTATCTTTATTACTATTGTAAAAAGCATGAAGTTCGTTTTACCATTGTTGTTTGGTGTTTTGTTCAATGTAAATCCATATCAAATTTCTACCAGTGAGTTAAAACAAATTAAAGTAAAAGGTGGACCGGATTATTGTAAAAGCTTAAGTATGAAGGAAGTATTTAGTAATATTTCTGTAGACGATGTAATTAATTGTTATAATATGTTTGAAATGAATCAAGTACGAAAACAAAAATATTTAGAGAACATTAAAAAAGTATTACCGTTGTATGTGTTCAATGATTTAGTGAGTCAAGACAGTCATCAAGCTAAAACTGGCATGAAATTTAGCTTTGAAAATGAGATCAATCAGCTTGAAGCAAAACATTTTGGTAGTGAATTTGAATTTTATAATAATTTAACTAGTCTATTTTTATTACCTAAGGATGGCCATTTAACATTTAAAGTTCATTGTTTTAGCCATTTCAATTTTTATTTCCCATTGATGTTGCATCCCATTTATACTAATAATACGATCAAAATAATAGCTCAGGTTAATCCCAAATTTAAGACCTCCTGGTTCAAACAAAGAAATATCGATCCTGCCACTTTAAACTCTATTCAAATTGATAAAATTAATGATCAATCTGTCTTATCGTTTTTATTGACTATGGTACAAAGAAACGGGGTTATTAAAGATTCGAGTACTAGATTCAACTATTTAATGAGCCATTCTACTATTTCTAACAAAGAATTGAAATTAAATTACGGTGAATTTTCAGCACCTGCGGAAATGCCTTTACATAATCAATTAAAAATTACATACAATAATTCTAAAGATTCGATTACTTTACCCTATGTCGGTGAAGGAAATTTAAGTTTTGATTCAGCTCATGATTATTTTGACAAATATTGTTTTAGTTCCAATTTAATATCTTCTCAGTCGGATAATAGCAATAATGATTCTAATGAAGTAGAATTGAATTATAATAGTATTATTAATAATGAACTAAACTCAAATATGCTATATGATAATGAATTAAATGTAAACTCAATGAGTATTAAAGGTTATTTAAGGGAGAATCCACCTTTAAATTATATAATTGTCGATTCAAATATTTACTATACGACTTTAATATTAAAACAAGACAATATAGCCGTGTTACTATTACCAACTAACGAAGTAAACTCAGTTGATCAGCTAAATGAGTTTCAGTCCATGATTCATAAATCTTTTGTTAAACTGGCAAATTTAAAGTGTACCAAATTAATCATTGATGTATCTTATAATACTGGTGGTCCTATTTGTACATCGTTGTCTTTATTAGATTACATTAACAACCAAGAAAGTGATAATGAAGATAGCAGCAATGAGTTAAATCATAATGCTATAAATAAATCAAATTCCAATCATCATGTACAATACACTACAAGAATGAAAAATACGTTATTGGCCAATTTATTAGCAGAATCAGCTTCAGTACAAAACAAACAAAACCACCGAGTTTGGGGTTCAAACAATTGGATAGATATAAATAACAAACAATATAATAATAACTCTTGGTTAACGCCAGGATATTTAACAGAAAGAAGTAAAAATATTAATGTCAATTTAATGGAATATGTCAACAATAATAAAGATAAAAGTTTAAATGTTAATCAATTAATAGCAAATAGTAACAGCAATTATCAAGTACTTTCCAATTATTTTATGGATAAGTGCCCTAAAAGTGAGTTAAATAATCAAAAATTCCCATTTCAATTAGAAAATTTAATGATATTAACTAACGGTATTTGTTTATCTTCATGTTCTACGTTATTAAATGGTTTCATTCAATTTAATAACCCAAAAATAAAGATTATTTATACAGATGGTCATAATATGAATACAAATCAAGTATCTCCTCATAATATGGAAGGTGGTCAATTATATATTTATGATAAACTAATTGAAGATATTGAAAATTTACGTTTGAAATTTAATACAAATTATAAATCAATTATCCCTGAGATTTTTCCTTTAGCAACTCAATTTACTTTTACTTTAAGAGAACAATATTTAGTCAAAAGTAACAATCCAAAGTCTTTAACTATTTATAACTCTACTATGCCAATGGAGTATTTAAACTATGTTCCTACTGATCGTGTATATACAAATGAGATACTGCCTCAATTGCCATATAACTTAGGTTATCACTGGATCAAAGCATCAAAATTATTTTAGTTGTAATAAATAAAATGAGATTATCAAAGTATTTTTTAATTATTATTATTTTGTATAAAAATATACAATCTCATTCAATATCTCAATAACATTGAATGTTATGTTGAATTGGGAACAAGATCAGCCTCTTTGGCGAGACTTATCTCGACATCGGGAACGAGGTAAAGAATAAGGTTCATTTCATTCAATAACTAACTTTAAGATGCCTGAGAATTGTTCAATCAAAATACAAAGATAAAATTTCTGATTTGTTGCATCGCGGTTAACAAAGTCACGTTTTTAGGTTGTGGGATTTATATTTATTTTTAAAGTTGGTAGGTTAATTTGGAAATTGAAACATTTAAACTCAGATCACATTTGAGATTAACTGATTAATTATTTAAAAATTAAAATTGAAGTCAAGTTTGAACAAAATAATAGCTAATTCAAGCAAAATTTCTTCTTGTCAAAAATTTCTTTTTGACCAATGACTGTTAGATTTAGACTAAATAGTTCAAGCTTGATCTAAATAGGTGGAATTAAAGAACAGCATTTAATTTAAATACAGTTAAATTTATTATACATCAAATGAAGCATGGTTATTAAACCGCAAATATTCTGGAGGCGTAATATCATACACTGAGTGTGAAGCAATACCATAATGTAAAGAGTTTGCTAATTTAAAAGCGAATGGAACTGCACCAAAATTGTATTGAATCTTACAGCTAGAATTAGCATAAATCGTAGGATACAATCTTAGTTGATTTGTAACGAACTTATGTTTTTTTAAAGGCAAACCATTATATGTAAAATAGAATAATTGTTTAAATGGATTATAAAAACATCCAATTATATCCCCCGATTCAATACGTTCAATTTCTTTTTTCCTGCTTTTTTTACCTTCTTTTAGAATCACCCCTTCGCTAATGCTTAATCCAAAACTTTCTTTTTCTTCACCTAAGTAAAAATTCGTTAATAAAGATGATAGTCAATGAAATAAATTAATTACCTGGGATACACTCTAAATTATTCTGCTTAGCCGCCAATCCAATAAATGGTTTAGCGTTTTCATCTAATTTCAAAAAAAAGATCTCAAAATAATTACAATGCGAAATGGGCAACAAAGGTAATTGAGTTTGTAAACTGCACATTGATAAAAAGATAATATTAATTCGATTTGTAACTTGAATTCTAGTATAATTTTCTGATGTTAATGAAAATTCCCAATACATCTTCCCACTCGATTCAGCATCCCCTTCTAAATTACTAGTATCTTCTTCTTTCCTTTTACGATTATGCTCATAGTTCAATACCCGCATTTCCTCTTCCGCTATCTCCTGTCGTAATCTTTGTTGTCTCTTTGATTGGTAACATTTAATTGCTATTATGGTTATTACAATGATTAATAGTATGGATATTACAACAATTATTATTATGATTTCAAGATTCATAGTGGTAAAGGGGATTGAAGTAAAGTTCCAAATTTAAAAGATAAATAAAAATATAAAAAGTAAATATGTAAGTACAAAACAAAAAGATAAGAAAAAATAGCAATGTAAATCTAGAATAGATAATTTAGTAGGAATAAAAAAGATTTTAATATTGATTATTATTATATAATAAATTTTAATAAATTAATGAGGTAGACCAAAGGTGCAGATTCTTTAAATAGTCATAACTTCAAATTTTATTACCTTTTTAAATTTAATTTTTGTTCCTTTGATCATATTACTCACGTTATTTTATTAATGACTCAATTTATTATTCATATTAAAATAGTGATTGCATAAATTCTATTTTCCTACTTGACTTCATTAAACATGGAATCTATTATTTTATTATCTATTGTGTATTTGAACTTTAGTTGAAATATTAACAATCTTCTTTTCAATATGGAACAAATAACTTTTATAATTCTAACATTTTCAAATTATTTGATTGAGATTAATTTTCAATTGTAATTTTAACTCGAAAATCAGGGATATGAATTCAACTGGAATTTTTATTCTTAATAGCTTTTTTCTACTTATTAAACTGGAATTTTATAAACCATTATTTTTATTTTTTTGTTTTTTTTTTTTTTTGCTTTATTATTGGTCATCAGTAATGTTTATTTTGTTGTTACTCAATAAATTTGATAATATTTATATCATTGGATTGCAAGCTACTGAAGTTAATATGGGCTAGTAAACTGAATGTTCGTTTTTCCCAGACTTCATTTTTGCAAATTTTCAAGTTAAGCAAAAATTTCATTGAGAGTTTATTACAGCTTTATTTTTAAATTGATGCTTCAATCAAATTGGAAATTTTAAGTTTTTAAACCTATCTATGTATGATATAGCTAAAAAAACATCAATAGGCGCTATTTGCTGTAAATAAATACTCTAGATAATATTAATTCATTCAAAACGCTGCAAAAATCTTTATAGTTTATTGTTATTAAAATAAGTTTTAAATAAAAAATAAAACGTTATATCTGTACATATCAATTATATTTCCAATAAATATATAGGAATGTTTTTTTGTGTTTGGGAATTTTACTAACAATCTTTCTACTCAAATAGCGCTTAAAAAATGGAAAAACAATGAAATCAAAAAAACATCCCCATATTTTTTCAAACCCGATTGATAGAGCTATCATTTCTCATAGGGTTTAATTATAATTTTTATAAAAAAGTAAGTTACAATGTAGTTATTTTGTTAATAGCAAAAATTTCAAGGTTCATTTACTTTTACTTGAGTAATAAAATAGTTAGTCTTTCTTAACATTTTAATATGTAACTACTTAACTCATAATCTTTCAATTATTTAATATAAGTTTGTTTTTTTTATGTATATATAATATATAATATAAACAAACATCAAACTTTTTTTATATGGGGATGTTTTTTTTGGCTTTATTACTTCTTGATTTTTTGAGTGTTATTTGAGTGGAAAAATCATTAGTAAAATTCTTAAATACAAAAATATACCCCCATATACTGCTTTAACCAAGTGTTCTTAATTTAAATTGTTTAGAAAGTGGATAAAATGATTAAGAAAAAAAATAGTTTATATTAGTTAGTTTAAATAAATATCAATTAATTAAAGATAAAATCTAGAACTGATTCATTTTTAGCTTTTACTAATATATTAGAATACAAATTCTGATAGAATAAAATCAATGGAATCCAATATAATGTATTATCAGATTAATATATTCTACATTTAGATAGTTCTAATATCTTTTTAAAAAGGTAATTTTTATTCTAAATTTGATAATTTTCAGAATTTTTATACAACTTATAAATAGATCCGAAAGTACAATCCATAAGAACACTGTGGCGTATTTTTATTTTTGAATAGATCTCATCGTGAACTTTAAGAAATCTGGACCTATAACCTTATTTAATAAAATTCTTGTTTATAATATTTAATAGTAGATAGCATAGGTTGTATTATAATTTATAACTTACAAAAATAATAACTTGCTTTACCTTATCTTTATAAGACTTTGGTATCCTTAATTGTAAAGCTATCTAATAGCAAATTATGAATTATAATGTAGTCTATTGATTAATATTTTACTTAACTATTTTAAATATAGAAGCAAAGAAATGAGCTTTAATACAGCATTCCATTATTTGAGAGTTTTCCAGTATTACTTGAATACTCTCTCAAAAATTTATGCTACATATATACTAAATGGACAAAAAAATGAAATGGAAAATTTTATCCTTGATTCAATGGAGCTTTTAAACTTACGCGTATATAAACATAATAGATGACAATAAAAAAGCCTATGTATAAAATGATATATATATTTTATTTCTATTTAACAATGAGCCACTTTCAGCCAATTTGATTCAACTATCATAAAAGTCAAATAATAAAACAATTAAACTCCTTTTACATAAAATAGAATTACTTTTATGAAATTATATAACAAATTAGCGTTTCATGATTAATTTAATATACCAATGTTTTAATTATCTTAGATCTAGTTTTTAAAATAAATTTTAGATTTTTGTTATATTATAGTGAAGTAGCTAATTAAGCAATATTCACTGTTCTAAAAATAAAGACCAATTATTCTTTAAGTTGCATTCTCAAGCCAATAAATTTCGTCATATATGGACAATAAAAGCGGATCTCACAATCAACAAATTTAATTGGTTTAATAACTCAACAATGATATAATGTTCAGTTTAATACTCAAGAAACAATTATTTTTTAATTATTATTACTAAGAAAAATCAGGCTGGATTTCAACTAATAATAAACTCATACCTAATACTATACAGAATTGAATTCAATTAAACTTTAATCTTAAAATAAAAATGCATCATAGCCATACTAAAACGGTATTTACCGATTTACAATTAGAAAAATTACAAGCAGTTTTTGACCAAGATTCCACGCCGGGTACCAGTGTTAAAAGATACCTTGCCCAAGACTTGGGTCTAAAAGCAAAAGCAGTTCAAGTTTGGTTTAATAATAGGGCTTGTCGTGGTAAAAAGAGAGGCGAAAGGTTAATATCCAGAAACGTATCTTGTATTTCTCAACTTAAATACTCCCCAGTAAGATTAGGAAAAAATAAAAAATACGAAAAGGAAATGTTGGATACCCGTTCATCTTCTTCTAATACGCCCAATGGGATTACTTTCAAAAATGATAACTATTATGAAGGCAAGTTTAAAGCTCAAAACCCGGATTTTAATATTACTTTACAAAAAGAAACTGTTCCTTATGAAGTTAATCGCATGGATACATTGGAATATCATAATTTAAAACAACAGGCATTAGCTAATATCTTTGGTACCTATAATGATCAACCTCAATTACTTAGAAGCTTTCAAGCTACTCCGGATCAAGACTTTCATAACTTTAATTTTTTTAAACAACTTTTTCCTACTAAGTCTTAGTTTTTTAGTAGCGAGTTTTTTATATAATTATTATTTATCTTTATCGTTTATTGAAATAAACTTTATATCGATTTGTAAACTGAATTTTTTATTATAGATTATATTATTCTTCGTTATGATCCAATACTTGTAAATTTAATTACAGTTATAAAGTTAATAAAACCCAACTTATTTTAAATCCCTTATGATTATTAAAAATTTATCAGAGATAATTAACTATTAATTATTTAATTTGGCAATAAAGGGGATTTTGACTATAACGCTTTAGGTAAGAAATCGAGAAAAAGATAAGTTCCAAACATAAATATGTAAAATTCTAATACAAATAGTTACACACAAACCTCTGTTTTAATTTTTATCTATTTAGCCTAACTCAAGGATACTATAAAAAAATAAAGTTAATAACTTGTATCACGAATACCAAAATAACAACAAATCTTTATTAAAATTATTAAAATTAAGCAAATAAATCTTATTTACAAGGGATATTGTGGTGCCGATGTATTAGGATTATTAAAGGTATTGATTGGAGGAGCAATATCATTTTCATAAGCAGGTGGTAACTCAGAAAGTGTTGAAGTCGATACTAAGCCATAACGAAATAAGTTGGCTTTAGAGAATAAAAACTCAGTATGCCCAAAATTAAACTGAATATGAGCTTGACCACTAGAATATAATGATGGAAATACTGGGATTGAATTTCTTACCATTGGTATTGGGTCCAATAATTCACCATTATGCGTGAAACATATATTAGTTGGTGATGAATTAGTTATTAAACACCCTACTACATCTCCACTACCAAACTTCCTACCATTAATCCAATATATAGATTTTCCGCTTAATAATATACTGCCCTCCTTTGAGTTAATTGATACACTATCATCACCAACACCTAAAATACTACTTTAGTCAGTAAAACATAATAATAATATATTTATTACCTGGAATAACGGTTTCATTTTGGTTCTTTGGAGCTAGTCCAACAAAAAGTTCCTGTCCATCCAATATATCCAAAATCTTGATTTCAAAATAACTTTTATCTTGATTTCTGGGAATTGGATAACTAGCTTGAATACCACAAGGTTGTACAAAAAATAATTGAAATTCATCTCTCGTAGTCACTTTATCAACACAACTTAAAGTAATTGGAAAAGTCCAATCCAAATTGTCTACATTCTGTCGATTATTAAACATTTGCGGACGGGGAATTCCTAGTTCTTCATTTCTTTGATCTTGTCTTTGTAGTCTACGCCTTCTGCGAACATCAGCAATTAGTCCAAGTAAACATACTACACTAAAAAAAATAGCAGCAGCTATACCCACTTTATAGAGTAAACCGTCAAGTATTAGCATCAAAATTAACTAAAAAAAATAAGTTATTATTTTTTGGTCTGTTTACAAACCATTTTTTGCATAAGTTAATTTAGATTTGGTGCAAAAATAGCAGTGTGAAAAGCTAAAATCAGGGCTATGGTTTTCTGTAATTTATATGAGTTTAAGGTTCAACAAATGATCCCTGTTCTTATTTCAGTCATTCATTTTATATTTAGGGACTCGAAATCGAGAATCTATAGTTATATTAATATTCGATCGTTTTATAGGTTTATTTTAATAACAAAAACCACATACCCTGGTATTATATCACCTATTATTATACAAATTTATATATCTATAATATATTGGACCAAGTACTTTAGTAGTTTATCTTGTTACAGAATATGGAGAAATTATAGAATTGTATTCAAGTTACAAATTTAATATAAAAGAATATAATGCTTGACAACATGGGTCATAATAACATCATCTTTTACAGTTAATAGTGAAAATAAATATTTAAAATATAAACAATTTTACAAAAAAAACACTTGCTTGAGAAATGGCGTCAAAATTATAATTTTTGATTGTCCCAAACTAAACAATACAGGTTCTTGGCTAATTACCTCTTCCCTTCTTTTCTTCTTTTTTGACTGTGACAGTATTTGAAAATATTTTATAATCAATTATTATCCTCAATAAATGTAGTTAAAGAACATTCTTTATTACAAATTAATTGTGAATTTAATTTGAAAGTTAAAAACTTGACGATATTCATTCAATAAAATTTACACAATAAAATATTAGTTTTAATAAAAATGAAAGTCAAATAAACAAACACACAACTATTGAGTATTAGTTATATTCCATATAATTATAAATTTAGGTTCATGAGAGAGGAATTCCAATCCATTAACAATTGGAATTTAAGAGAAGAAATATCATGAGATTCGAAACTCAAGTAATAACCTAAATATAGAAATAGAAGCTCCAATGATCGTAGTGAAAGTTAAACCAGAGTCAAAACTCATTATTAAGAAAATGATCATACCACCAACTAACAAATTAGAAACGTATAGTTTAAGCGTAAATAAAAACATTTCTTATCTTTTACTTGTTTTATTGCTTTTTAAATTTTTAATGCTATTTATTGAATTATAAAGTTCACCCTCATTGTTATTTTTGTTGTTTTAAACCAAAAATCAAAGTAAAAGATGACTGAATCTATATTAAACTCATCCCAATTGATGGTATTACTTTTAGTGATTATAATCATTGTAGTGGTATTAATAATATATGTTGTTATTAAAAGTAAAAGGAGAAGAAGAGCACTGGTAGAAGATCCGGGATTATCGAACGGAGAAGTAGGCCAAGTTAGCAATCTATTAAATGATTATCATAATCAATTAAGCTTTCATTTGACTTTGAACTTACTAGATAAAGTCATAGTTAGTGAACTTTTTAATTTATACTTTATGAAAGAATGTTGTATACAATCGGGTCTACCTTTAACCCTTTCTCCATATTCTAAGTTTTATATTGAGGTTGAAATTATTTCTATAGAAGAAGATACAAATGTGATCTTTGGTTTAGCTTCAAAAGATGAAACCTGTTGTATTAAACCTGGTAAGAATATTAATTTCTCATGATAAATAAAATATTAATAAATTTTAGGAGAAATAGAAAATAGTATAGGTTATAGTTCAAATAATGGCAATATACAAGTTTATGGCAAAAAAAAGTATCCCTCAGTGAAATACGGTAAAAGTTTAAAACAAGGCGATATACTTGGTATTGGTTATCAAAATTATACGAGACAAATTTATTTCACCAAAAATGGTTGTTTATTTCGACCATTAAAATTTCCAGCTAGTCAAGCTCCTTTAGGTGAAGTGTTCCCTACCATTTATTCCAGTGGTAAATGTCATCTGTATTTTAATAATGGCGCTAAACCATTCGTTTATTTTATTAATAATGTGGAACAAGAAATTTATTATCCTTTACTTCCCCCACCACCCTACTCTGTTCCCTTACCTCCTTCATATTAGTTTTTTATTTGCTTTCTTATCTGCTTTAAAGTTATTCATTAAAAATTTGGTACTAATTGAATTTATCGATTCTACCGTTATCTTACAGTACTAATATATTAATCAAGTTTAAAACTTATTATTCTATAGGCATTTTGATCCTACTTATTATAATTACAAAATTAACAAGGTTAAACTATTCGTATATTATTAATATCAAATAAAAGCCATGAGACTCTAATAGTTTCACAAGTTAATAAAACAATAATTCTATTTCCGAAATTTTCAACTATTGTCTAACCTTAAATAATAAAAATTTATAAGGAGGGAGAACATAAAGAAGAACAGTTGTTAAATTTATGATGAGCTAATAAACTTGATAAAAGCAGATTAAAAAGATTAAGGACATATTAAACCAAATATTCGACTTATAGATTTAAAATTAAAATAACATATCTATGTATAAAACAATCAATTGTTAATTATTACTTAAAAATTGATTAAATACAGGTTAATCTTTTTCCATTTTTGATATCTTGTAAGTGATAGAGGCTAAGCATCATTTTTTAGTTAATCATTCAAATTTAACATAAAACGACTTAGAATATATAAAAAGTTGACCAGCAGAGGAGTCGAACCTCTAACCTCTAGATCTGGAGTCCAACGCGCTACCATTGCGCCAGCTAGCCAAATTCCTTTTTAGAAATCGTTTTTTCTTACACTTTCGCTTCATTAATTATATTTATAGCTATTATTATTGATAGGGAAATTTTATCACATAGATTAATGAATGTAATTTTTCACGTAATTAGTGTAAGTGATATATTTAATTAGACTAAAAGGGGGATTTCGATGGGTCAGATACATAAAATTCTATGCAACATCATACTGAAATATCCCAATAACTACTACTTTTGACCAGTTCAAGTTTGTTTTTTTGACTTAATAATAATTTTTATTAGCTTTAGTAAAAATAAACTGTAGCTTCTTAATTATAATACAGTCATTACTTTCATATAAGATTAATAATATAGATTATCATCAAATAAAATTGATTTAGAGTTAGATGTACTACTATTGCAGCAACTGATTATTGGAATTGGATTTTTTTCTTATATTCTTATTTTCTCAACATTATTTATACTATATCAAAATTTCCAATTGAAAGTTTAGTAAAATTATCATTATTTAAACAATTTATTTTAACAATAAATCCATTAGTATTTTATCAAGGTAGGAAGGATGTAAAAAGCAAGAATAAAGTTGGTTTTTAAGCATAGCATGGATTTCAACATAGGCTAAGGTCAATGGCCTTAAATAATAATGGTTTTAGAACGTATCCTGACACATAAACTTAAAACTGTGTATTCTAGAACTAATATTATCTAGAGTTCGGATTTTAACATTTATTTTAGGGTTAGAAACTGCATAAAATAGAATTGATTTATGGTGATTGGATTAAAACAATGCGTTTACAGCAGATTATTTGTTTGGGGATAGTTTAACTAAGTTAAAATTCATCAATTTTTGTTGTTTGTCAAAGGGTCTGAACATTTTTTATAAAAAGAGTATAGTTGGTAGTAATAACATATATGGGGATGTTTTTTTGACTTCATTACTTTTTCCATCTTTTAAGTGCTATTTGAGTGGAAAAATTGTTAGTAAAATTCTTAAATACAGAAATAGATCCCCATATATTTAATTTTTGAGATAGTATAATATTCTAATATTCATAACAACATGTCATTTTTTGATTCTTTTAAAAAGCATATGGGTTTATTATAATATATATATTATAGTAAATGGTATTATTCAATGTTTAAAATATTAATAAGATCCATTGATTATATAAGAACAATAGTAATAATTTAAATTGTAAGACTTATTGTTTATCCTATTTAAACGTATTTTAACTGATAGTTATTCATATCACAATATTGATGTTAGTATTAGTAATACATAATATTATTTTATCTTATAAGTTTAAACCATACAATTTAACTTGTATATGTCTTAAAACTACGAACGCTTTTGTATCTAAAGGTATAATATATATTAAAACATAGTATGACTATTACTGCTTTTTTTATCTTTACTACTATGGGGAATTGTTTATCCATTTCCTCAACCTAAAACTGATATTTAAATGTTGTATAATTAAGAGTGTGAAAATAAACTACATTAATTAAAAAAAGCCTACATTAGCCATCGAAACAAGAAAACTAAACAAATACATTAAATACCTAAAAATCAATTAATCAAAAACATATCATCGATTATATTAAGGAGTAATAATAGATAAAAAGGATTTTAAACAAATAATTCTGGAGTAAAATAATTAAAACTCCAAAGACTTGGCAAACCTTTAAAATTAATAATTGGCTTAAATTTAGATCTTGGAAACTAAATAAGGTAAGCCTTTAAATTGAAATTGAGGACTTTTAGGCTTATCAAACATATGGAAAAAGTAAACAGCATAAAATTGAATGTAATGATGGCTTAAATTATGTTAACCTATTATAGATGATCAATAATATGCTCTAGCTTCTAGAAAAAAACCCAACAAGTATATATAGAATGATATTTCAATTTAAACCCTTGTTCAACTTTTATCAATAATGAAATGGTACTATCTTTTATTAATAAGCTGGAATCTCACTGAGATCAATAGCTTATATAGTCCTTATTCAAATGATTTTATTTATAGCAATAGTTTAATAAGCCAATCTTCAAAGTTAGTTTCTAACAGTGATTTGAATGATTATAGTAATGCCAATAATAATAATAATAACTATTTAATTAATGCCCCCGGGTATACTACTGGTAGTACTACCACAACTAATAATAATATGACTAATTATAGTAACAATAGTAATAATAGTAATAATGGTAATAATAGTATGACAATAAGCTATAAAGAGAATAAAGTAATCAATGGATTGAATTATTCACCATTTAACACAAATAATAATTGTAAAACTCAAAGTGATATGGAAACGGATTTAATATTAATAAATAAAATGACAAATAAAATACGTTTATATAGTAATGATTGTAATCAAATAGAAATGGTATTACAAATAATAGCTCAAAAAAGATTAAGTATGAAAGTATTATTAGGAATATGGATAAGAGGTGGGCAACAAAAAATTGAACAGGGAAGTTCTGCGATTATCAATGTATTGACTAAAAACCCAAGTTATGCTAATTATGTGTTAGGGGTAACTGTAGGCAATGAAGAGTTATTTAATGGAATGAATGTAAATCAATTAGTTAATAATATAATTTATGTACGCCAACAGTTTCAAAAAAATAAAATTAATAATGTAATAATTAGTACTGTTGAAGTAGGAGATAAATGGTGTGATCAATTGGTTAAAGTTTGTGATACTGTTTTTGCCAATTTATATTCATATTTTGGACCAAATCCAACACCTAGTAATGATATAACTCAAGTAATGACACAAGCAGTTCAATCTGTTTTAGATCAAGCTACAAATTTGATCAATAAATATCAACGTAATGTCACTATATCAGAAACTGGATGGCCATCTAATGGATCTCCTGATAAAAACCAAGCTACTTTTGCACCAGCTAGTACCCAGAATCAAGCCTTATTTTTAAAAGGATTTATTTGTAAAGCTAAAAAAATGAATTTAGACTATTACTTATTGGAAGCATTAGATTCTACTTGGAAATCAGGACCTAGTATTGAAAAGAATTTCGGTATTATGGACCAAAATCATAATTTTAAAGGGTTTAACCCATTGCTTTTATCTTGTTAAGTCATTAATAAATAATAAAACTTCTTTCTTAAAATAAATTACTTGTGTTTTTTTTTCTTATAATGTAAAGTTTAATAAGATTTAATTATCTAAATTTATGAATAAAATTAACTACATTCAAATTTCCAATTAATCATATGAAGGTGTATTTTTGTGCTTAATAAAGTAAAATAAGTATAAATCATGATATGGGGATGTTTTTTTGGCTTCATTATTTTTTCCATCTTTCAAGCACTATTTGAGTGGAAAAATTGCTAATAAAATTCTTATATTTCAAGCATTATATTAATATCTAGTCTATTTATACTGAATATAATTATTCTACCATCTTTTTAGAAACTAAGGATATTATAAAATAAATAATTTTAAAGAGTATTTAATAACTTATAATGTTATATTCTTGCACATATTGTAATATTATTAGTATTTTAGAAGCATACAATAAAATTTTATTGATACAAAATCTTATTTTAAAAATCAAAATCAAAATTAAAATCAAAATTAAAATGTATGCCATTCCTTTAAAATGACTATCAAATTATTCTTAAACTTTTAAAACTTATAACATTTTAAGAAGCCTTTATTGACCATCCTTAATAACAATTTTATGATTTCTGATATTTTTAACAATAAAAGTAATAAAAATAAAGTTACCAAACTAATTATAAGACTAAAAATGTTATTAAATAATGATAACTAATAAAAATATACATTCAATATTAGTATTAATATTATAAATACTATAATTCATTAGATAAATCGCCACACTTCTTTAACAATTTGATATATCATGAACAATTTATAATTATGAATCAAATTTTAATGACTTTAAGCATTTTATCACCATTTTGAAATAAAATATGGGGATGTTTTTTTTGGCTTTATTACTTTTTCTATCTTTTGAGCGCTATTTGAGTGGAATTTTTTTTAGTAAAACTCTTAAATACAAAAGTACACCCCCATATCTATAATTGTAAATAAAAGTACTTACTATTATGAATAACTCTCTAATAAGAATATAAGTTCTTGATAGTATAAATACAAACTCTTAAAAACACAATGACTGTCCGGGTAATTGCTCTCCATCATCATTATGTCAAAATTGACTATAAATACTGAACGATAATGTTTCAAAATAATAGAGATAATTCAAAATAATAATAAAATGAATAATAAAAGTGATTTTTTTGAAACTAATAAGTCAAAACCACAACCAAAGATATCAAGGAAAATGATTTTAATTATTGTTGGGATTTTGTTATTACTATTAAGTATAGTGTTAGTGATTTTATTCAGTTTAAATATAATGAGTGAGAGTGGGACTTTACGTTGTATAGCAACAAAACCATTTGGTATTAAAGAAGAGTTTCAGTTTGATCCTAATACCTATGATTCATTAGATATAAATTTAGGAGGTTATGTTCAGAATAGTAGCATTAGATTTGAACGTCATAGTTCCGATTTAATTGTTATTGATAAAAAATTGTTTGCTGGAGATCGATTTGATATTAATGCTCTGAAGGCTTATTATGTCAACGAGGATAAAAGTTACAAGTTTACAATAAATGATGGAAGAGAAAATACCAGTGGTCATAACCAATATGATTGTTTTCGTGCAGATTTAACAGTTAAAATACCCAAAAGTTTAAATATCTTTAGTTATTTGAGGATGGATGTTTATCGAACCGATATAGATTTAGATTTTGATGGTAAATTGAATATAGATGACCTAAAATTGAGTGTAATCCATGGAAATGTCAAAATAATCAATAGTAATGTTAAAGTGAGTGAATTGACAGTCCGTCACGGTGATTTAGTAATTAAAGATAGTAGGATTAATTCCTCTATAGTCAAAAGTCATCTTGCTGATATAAAATATTTTAATTTAACTCTTTCAAACATTAAATTAGAAAACTCATATGGCAATGTAATTATAAGCAATTCTAAATTAAACGAAATTAAAATAGATTGTGAACATGGAGATATCAAACTAAACGTGGGTGGAACTAAAAAAGTTCAATTAAAGAATTCCCATGGAAATATTAATATTGAAGCTAATGATATTCAGCAAGATGTTAAAGATGTTAGCTATGAGATTAGAAACAGCTATGGGGATACGACATTGAAGTTTACTTCCTTATTTGATAATAGTTTTTTCATAACTAACAATGAAGGCTCTGCCAAGTTAAATTATAAAGGGAATAAAAAATTGATCCACATGTTAAAGGATGAAGAAGGAGCTAAATCTGGGTCTATTGGGGAAGATCAAAATGGTATCAATCAAATCAAGATTCAAAATGATAATGAAGATGCTCAGCTTTCTTTCTTATAGTTTATGTACGACTCAAATAAATTCATATGTAGATGTATTTTTTTGTTGAAGAATTTTATCAACAATCTTTCTGCTCAAACAATGTTTAAAAGATGGAAAAAGTGATAAAACCAAAAAAAAACATTCCCATATGTTAAAGCAAATGAATAAAACCAAATTTATAATAATTTTCCAATTTGATAATTTTAGAATAGTTATTTATAGACTATCTATATGACAAGTAATTTAGTTTTAATTTAGTGCTTAAAAATTATATAAAACAAACATCTTAACTTTTTCCTAAATACTAAATTTAGTTGAGTCCAAATTCTTAACTTTTTCCTAAATGCCAAATTTGGATTTATTTAATACAAAATAGTATTAAGGGTTATGAGTGTTCTTGGCAGAATAAGTACAAGCTTTTAAAGAAGCGATAATTATCTAGGTAGTGGCATTTCGTTATATTAAACAAAACTATAAATAGTGAAAAAAATCTTTGAAAATAAGATAAACTAACTTAAAAACAATAATTCAATGAATAGTAAAAGTAACATCGTTGAGAGTAATCAACCAAAAGCAAAATCAAGGGTAATGAAGAAGACGATTATAATTGGTACTATAATTATATTAGTAACATTAGGAGTATTGATGGGTATTTTATTTGGTTTAAATTTGGTTGGCAGCAATAGAATGTATGATTGTGTAGCAACAAAACCATTTTCTATTAAAGAAGAATTCCAATTTGACACTAATAGTTATAAATCATTAGCTATTAACTTAGGCGGTTATGTTCGTAATAGTAGTGTTAAATTTGAACGTCATGATTCCAATTTAATTATTATTGATAAAAAATTATTTGTCAGTGAGAAATTTGATATCAATCTTTTAAGAGCTTATTATGTTAACGAAGATAACACTTATAAATTTACAATAAATGATGGAAGAGATAATGTCAGTGGTTTTGATAGATATGATTGTTTTAAAGCAGATTTGATAGTTAAAATACCTGAAAGTTTAGATATTTTTAGTTATTTAGGGATGAATACATATCAAACCAATTTAGATTTAAATTTTAATGGTAAGTTGAATTTAAATGATTTGAAATTGAGTGTAAGTCATGGAGATGTTAAATTGATTAATAATAATATTAAAACTGCAGAACTTAATATTAGCCATGGTGATTTGGAAGCAAGAGATACTCAAATTGAATCGAATACTTTAAACATTGACCATGGGGATTCTTCTTTCCATAAAGTTACAATTAAAAACAACATCAGTAAAGGTTCTCATGGTGATTTGATAACAAAGGAGAGTAAAATAGATTCTTCTTTAATAAAAAATCAACATGGAAATATTGAATACTATAATACAACACTATCAAGTGTTGAGGCAGAAAATTCACACGGCGATGTAATTATAAACAATTCTAAATTAAATGAAATTAAAGTGGATTGTGAACATGGGGCTATTAAGTTAAATGTAAGTAAAACTAAGAAAACTCAATTAAAGAACTCACATGGTTATATTGAAGTAGACGTTAACGATATTCAACAAAACGATAAAGATTTAAATTATCAGACTAAAAATAGTCACGGAGAGACTTTATTGAAATTTAATTTTTTATTTGATAATAATTTCTTTATAACTAATAATAAAGGATCAATTAATTTAAATTATAAAAGCAATGAGAGGTCTATTCATATGTTAAAAGATGAAGAAAAAGTTAAATCTGGCTATATCGGAGAAAATCAAAATAGTGGTAATGAAATTAGTATTCAAAGCGAACACGGAGATGTACAACTTTCTTTCTTATAATCTCATGTATAGTTTAAATAAATTCATATTTCTTTCTTTTTACTTTTTAATTTATATTATCTATTTAGTTGGGATTATATTTAATTTAAACATATAGGGATGTTTTTTTGGCTTCATTACTTTTTCCACTTTTTAAGCGCTATTTGAGTGGAAAAATTAGTAAAATTCTTGAATGCAAAAATACATCCCCATATTAAAATTTTATACGTTATAAAATAAATTCATGGATAATTGAATATTAGTTGAATAAATTTTATTACATTAAAAGTAAGAAAGAACATCAAATACTTTTTGACCCCTCATAACGAATTAATATTAGTACATATCCTATCAATGATTTTTCTCTAGCTTCTTTCTTTAATTTGCTTTTACTTTAGTTTATTTCTACTTGAATTTACTACATGAACTATCTCTTGATTGATCATATGGATGGCTTGGGCCTTCCTCTTTTGGCCTATTATTTGAACTACCGCCAGTAGGCTAGTTGGATATCAGCTTTTTGATGGATTTGAATTTAGTATGTATGTATTTATGTATTAGATGACTTTAATTATAGTAGATATAAACTGTATAGATCTTTCTCATTTTTAATAACACTTCCACTTTTACTGTCATGGCTCTTTTTCTTTCTATAAATGATACCTTTCAATTGTTTGATATGAGGGATTAGAATCGAATCAGCACAAAATGACACACTCTTTGTTTAGTAGATGGTCTTAGTTGCTGTTTTGTTATAGGATTGTTGTTTTTATGGTTTACTTCGTCTACAAAGATCATTAATCCCATTGTAACTATTATATACAAAGATCTGTAGTTAAAGTGGAATGGGAGAAGTTATACTAATTACTCCATAACGAGTGAGTAATAGTTATTATCATTAAAATAAAATTCATTGATTTTGTTAAATATTATAACCATAAACTTCAACGCTCTTGTATTATATACATCTATGAAAACATAGTCGTCTGTATATCATATAATTCATTGCATCAGAGAAATACATCAAATACTCTACATATATCAATTAATCAAATATAACCGATTAGTTATATGTTTGTTTTTAATATACGGGGATGTATTTTTGTTTTTAAGAATTTCACTAACAAATTTTCCGCTCAAATAGCGCTTAAAAGATGGAAAAAATGCTGAAGCTAAAAAAGACATCCCCATACTATTTAAAATATTTAATAAAATGACAAAATTATTTTGACTATTTCTATAATTAATGAGTCTATTGAATTGTCAATATGGAGATGTATTTTTTTGTTTAAGAATTTTATTAACAATCTTTCCACCCAAATAGCACTTAAAAAAGGGAAAGGTAATAAAATCAAAAAAACATCCCCATATATTATTAATTCTCCAATTAATAATGTAAATTGGGAGATTTTTTTGAGTTACGTGTCTAAAGCAGTGTTTATTAAGATCTAAAAATCTAGAAAATCAATATAAGGATGCAAGAACATTTGAGACAGTAGAGACACCAAGACCAGATGAACTCTTGGAAAGGATTTTCATTCTTCAACGGAAGTCCATATAATAGTGAGGGCCTTTTTGCAATCCAAATGCTATTTTACAATAGTGATAGCGAATTAGTCAAACAACACGGATAGAAATAAGAGAAAAAAATGAGGCGGCATAAGAAGGAAACGGTTCACTTATAAATAATAGCTCCTTGTACTAAATCAAGTTAGCGGCTGAAATTGGTTTTGGTTATAGTTTTATTTATTGAGCAAGGATTTTCACTAGTTACACAATCAAGTTGTTTAGCAATTAGGGTTACTTAATTTAAAGATGGTTTGGATTAATGAGACTTCTTTTCTTTTTATCTGATATCATGACAAATAATTCTTTATTCATTTACAACTTTTGCTGACAATATGTGGGAGTGTTTTTTTTGACTTCATTATTTTTTCCATTTTTTAAGCGCTATTTGAGCGGAAAATTTGTTAATAAAATTCTTAAATACAAAGATACATATCCATCCCCATATTATGATCTATTTTTTTTTGGCATTATTATGTATTAAATAAAAAAACTGATTGAAAAAAAACCGATTTTTTATGGAAAAATAATTTCATCACCTAAAAAATCACGTTAAATTTTAGTTATATTTAACTGTTACAGTTTCATTAACAATATATACTTTATTAATATTAGTTTACTTTTTAACTGCATCTATGTTAAATTACAAAAGCTTTTACTATTATAATAACCAAAGCAATCATTTTCACTTCGTACTTTTTTAAACTATATATCAACTATTACTAAGTATATTGTATTAATCATTAGCTCAGAACAATGTTCAAATGTAAAGATGGACTTAGGCAAAATTTGATAAATCATTATCGCTGGTCTAAAATGATACTTTGGCTTGTTGTTGTTTATAACAAATTTATAGTAAACATTAATAGGTAGAATGATAATATGCTTCATTTCAAAGCTGTATATTGGTTTAAGGTAATCTGTTTATTATAAGTTAAAGGTATTGCAATGTTATAAAAAATTCAATCAAGTAATTTAATCAAGCTTAGATGAGAAGTTAAAACAGTTAAAATCTAATAGACTCTATATCAAAAGCGAAAACATTGAGCTCATCTTACTTTTAAATACTCATTTAATAGCTAACTTCACAATTATCTCCATAGTCATTCCTATAGTTACTTTTCTTTGGTTTCTTACTCTTTGGTTTAACGTATGGCTTATCTTTTGGTTTGCCATATGGACTATCTGTCAACTTAGTTGGAACTGGGTTGGTATAAGACGATATAGCCTTTGTGTGATAAACGACCTTTGTTACTGTTTTAGCATTTCATTGTTTTTTTTGTGGTTTATTTGGTTTTAGTTTTCGATATGGATCATTACCACCGTTGTAGTAATCATAAGTAGAAGCAGTGGCTAAAGCAGGAATATAGGAAATATAATGATATATATCAAATAAAATAAGTGTTCATGTTATTATTAATATAAAAATTGTTGTGCTATCATATGTTTTGTTTACAAATTTGACTGACTTTAAACTCTGGTATTTTATAAAAATACATCTTATTTTATTAAAATAAATTAATATAATTAGTGAATGTAATTGATTCAATAATTTCTATTATTTTTACGAATAAAATAATTTACATTTTTAACTGATCAATTAATAATGCAATAAAATATTTGTTCCTCATGTTCTAGTTCTATTTTTTGCGTAGAACCTTTGTCAGTCAAAGAATTTGTTTTGCATAGATAGAACTATTCACTTTAGAAAATTATTGATAGTTAAAATCCACTTCCTTCTTACCCTGATATCATAATAGATAGCCTTATTCGTTTGTAAATTCTATAATATATATTGCTATACAAACTTTTGGCTTTAGTACATTTAAATAAGAGTAAAATTTAGCTATAAGATTGTAAATCTCTTGCAGAAGGCACCTGTATCTTGTATAAAAATGCCATATATGGGCATGATTTATGCTAAAGAATCAATCTTATCTTTCTTTATAAAGGTTAATCTGATTGAAAAATGAACAAAGATTTAATGGAATACTACATTCTATGTAGATTCTCTTAAACAGCTTTTAGATATAGTTTACATTTAAGCTTATCTATAGCTTGCTATCCTTTATGAATATAGTATATTGTTGTATTTTGTAAATTTTAAAAAAACGTTTCAAGTTTGTCTAAATAATATAAATTAACAAAAATAAAAATTTATAATTTAGAAAAATCAAATATTCGAAAATATGTACATAACTCATTAAAAATTGACTGTTATTATAGTTTATATTATTAAATTAAATAAGCTGGTGAGTAAAACAGTCTACAAAAGAACTATAAGAAGCAAAGAATCAAAATATTTATCGAAATCAAGATGTGGAATAGAGTTCGACAAGGCTAGTAAAAAACCTGTAAACTAATTGATCCACAATAGGACTTTATATATATGTGTAACCAAAGATTGAACATCTTCAAGTTTAAAAATTTGGTAACCTAATCACTCAAATTTAAACTTCCCTTACATCGATTCACTTCTGAATATGACCTTCTCTTGAAAGGGCTCATTTTATGAACTTCCAGTAATTTGGGAATGGCTACTATCGACCTACCATTACAATCCTTCAAAGACTATCCGCGTTTTATTTTTCATCGTTTTAAACAGAATAATATTTGTCTTCTACTGAATAAAGCACAAAGCCCTTATAAACTTTGAATTTAAAAATGATTGAGTCTTTATATTATATTGTAAAATTAAAGAAATCAGATGAGATCAATAAATAAATGTGATTAATAAAAAAAGTAAAGGCATAAACTATCTAAGTTGTTTTTTAAAAAATCTCAAAAGAGTATAAACCTCTAAGTGCTTTATTATTATAAGGAATGTTTGCCAAATGTGTGAAGTATAAAGTAGAGCTATTTAAATTAATAAATGGATTTATTATTAGCTTAGTACTGGATTGTTTAAACATATTTACTAAATTCAAATAGTTTGTATGAAACTTCGCTAATTGAATAAAATAAATTGACTACAAACTCGCTTTTAACCACAAAGAGTTTTATTAAATAGGTGAATTCTAGATTATGAAATTAAAATATGAATTAACATTAAATAAACAATTACATAATACCATATAATAGCATTTAAATATACTAAATATATCCTATTTTACCTAGTAACAAGAACAATGGATGCATAATGAATATATATTATCTAACGTTGAATTTCAACTTGTAAACAAATTAAAGCCTAAATTCAACAATGAGCCGAAATTTCTAAAAACAAGCAAGTGATTGAGCAGATGACAGTGCATGCTTGCCCAAAAATTAAAAAAATAAATAGGCATTTTAAGATAAAAATATTAAAAAATAAATGAATTTTTTTTAAAAATGGTAGTTTTTAGAGTTATAAATGAATAAAAAAAACTTGAAATCTACCACCTTTTTTTTACCGAAGGTAACTTTGATTTTCCAATATTCGCTTTTATGTTCATTTAATGGTCGTTTTCTTTTATCCTTGATTTCTAAGCATTAAGGCGAAATTAAGATGGAAACTAAACTGGCTAGTCTACCACTTTTAGCAATAAAATTTTAGTACAGATTTTTTAATATTCTATAAAAAGCACTGTGCAATATAAATTATTATTACAAATACTAAGTACAAAAGCAATGGAATTTAGTGTGTTTTCACATAAATAATACAGTAAAGTCCTTTATTATTTTCTATATAATAAATATACACGTTTGATGCTTTTTCAAATAATGTAATTAAATAATGGATTTGTTCTTTAATGATGGTCATGGATGGGTAAACAGGTTTCCGAAATTTGAAATTTACCACTAAGTATTAGTTGATAGTAAACAAGTAGTAGGAATTTATAACAATCAAATATCTTAAATTTGTTTACTAATAGAAAGTAGTGCCAAATAGTATAAGTATTAAGCTTATTCTTTAATAAGCAAACTATGTGGACTTTAAGCTATAATCCGGTTAAATTTAACCACCAATATTCATAATAATAAATTGAATTGTGAAACTAGTAAATCTATTCAAAATATACAATAGCTATTTTGTACTAATATTTATATAAAATACATTTGATATATATATTTATATTAATAAAATTCAATATGATCCTGGTTAATAGTCTTATAATACAATTTATAATAAATGTTTAGCCTATTTTCATTATCATATAGTTGATTAATAATAACCTAATGAATTAATTGTTTAGTTTCCGTTAAAAAGAGGGCTTGAATTTCCCAATTAGGTATCTATGCTTAATTCAATGAACATGCTGCGACATGCTTTGCCCATTGAGAATTGGATTATTATCGTCCTTAGTTCTTACAATAATTTATATGTGTTATAAGCCTTAACAAGATACAATGAAACCAAGTCATGATGGTATATTCTTATCAAATATCAAATAAAACTCCCATTTCTCATTTAACACCTATTTCCTCTGTTTTGAATTTTCATTCTATGTTTAATTTCTAAGATTTTATTCTTCAACTTATTTATTGCCCGCCCACAAACCTAATGATTGATAATCTTCCTATTGGTCTAATGTCTACTACCTCCAATTAAAAATATCAATAAATCGAGACTGTAAATTACTTGTAACTAAAAATAGATGCCCTATTTTAGCATCATTGAAATTTAACCTTCCTATTGTTTTTCCATAGTGTGATAGTAAGCTGGATAAAATTTAGCCCGCGTTTATAATTTTAAAGCCTCAACCAATAAAATACTGCATATCTCTTATTTAAATTTGGTATTTATCGGCTATTTAAAATTTAATTTATGATGAAATTAATGGAAAATTTCATCTCAACTTGGCATTCGAAAAGTATAAATAGAGCTCAATTTTAATTTGGATTTTTAAATTTATTTCAACAAAATCTACACTACATAATGGCTAAAACCAACTTCACTTCAAAAAGAACTAAAAAGCAATGTACCGATGCTGAGGGTTCCTCAGCTATTACTCTTTCCCCTTCCGGTCACAGAGCATGTGATCATTGTAGAAAAAGAAAAGTAAGATGCGAAACAGTGTCTGGTGGCTCCTCTTGTAAAGCATGCTCAAAACGTAATTTGACATGTCAATATGAAGAACCACCAAAATGTCGAGGCCGCAAAAAGAAAAGAGCTGTTGAAGAATCAACTTCCGAAGATATCTCTTCAGTTACTACTCGACCAAGGATAGCTATGGAATCGACCCATTAATTACATCTACCTCATCACCAACCATGCTTTTACAACCACATGGTGACTTTAGTCCAAGTAGAGTACCAGCTCCATCTCCAATAACACATCTAAATTACACTGGCCCTCAACATGAACACATTTATGGTCAAGATGAGTATAGGTATACACAGCTTGATCAATCATATCGTAACCCTCGCCAAAGCCCAATATTTCTTCTTGAGGTCAATGACCTTGCACGTTACTCTTTAAAATTTAGTGCCAACCCATTACAATAATTTGATATTCTCAACTTTTTAAGCCGTGCTTATAAGCTTCTACTACAAAACAGTTCTTTATTTATTCCTTTATCCTAATTATTATCTTGAGATTTACAAGATTAGGAGTAATAGATCTAGTATAATGACTAGCTTTTAATTTTGTAAATAAAAACAAAATTTTACTTCATATTTATTCTCAATTATTTTAATCATTTATTATTTACTTTCGCCTTCTATTTCGAAAGTTCAAGTTATTTTTGGTTTTAAATAAACCAACCACTTATTAACCGAAGTTTCAAAATTGGTAAATACTTTTCCAAAAATCGGCTTCTTAAATAACCCGTAAACCTCAATTGACCCGAGCTTAGTTACACATTTCAATTTTATTAGTTCGGTCATTTAGAAGTCTCAAAATGATTTAACTTTAAGCCATCAAAAGCATTTTATTGGTTAAAAAGTATATTTGGAACTGATTAGCTAATAATTTTAATAAGATTTGATTTATTAATTTGACTTCTTCTTAATTGATTGGCTTAAAATGAAATTTTTTGGGCAATCAATGTCAAGCTTTGGGTAAACTAAAGTTAATAGCAATTTTCCGGGCTAAAGGCTTATGGAAAAATAAAATGAAAAGTTGGGCATTAGCAAGCATTATTAAGCAATTCCCTATATCACCTTTATTTATCTTGTGACATTGTGATAGGAACATTAAACGTAACACAACAGGGATACATTAATAACAGCACCTTAAAGTCCACAGCTTCGTTTTATTTAGACCCAGATTAATATGAAGTGAGTGAATATTAAGAGGTAATCTGTTACATTAAAACTTAAATCTAGAGCTTAATTAGTGAGATAAAAATCATCCGCTTGCAAAATAGTAACATAAACTGCAATAAATGTGGAACAAATAAACCGACAGTGTTTATGAAAAGTTGGAAATTACCAAACTTAGATCTAGTAATTAAAGTTTCGCATAAGAATTTCAAGTTTGGTTCATTTTCTAATTCAAAATTAATGAGTATTACACAGCTATATAGTATATTAATAATTAGTTAGCAGCTCTTTAGTAGTTTGTTTCTAATGTGTTGTATCCAATGAATGAAGCCAAACTTAGTTTCCAAACGTCCGGTATATTTACCTTATCACTTAGACTCGAGCTAACACCTGATAAATCTGGAATTGATTTTGACCGCATCTCAAGAATATTCGACTATTCTTTTTATTAATTACAGCTCTTTTGCGACCTAATTTGTGGTATTTTTAAATCCAGTTATTTATTCGTTTAGCTTCTTTAAAGCCTAGTCTTCAATTTTTAGCAAGGCTTTAGTAAAACATTATTCTTAAAAGAATTACTAGTTAATTCGTAATAGAGCTGCAATAGCTGTAAGTCGTGACCAATCAATGAGTTAGTGAGTTTCCTATTAACCCATCTTAAGCCTAGACAGAATAATTTAGAAATTTTAAAAGGTTAAGAAACGCCATGAAAATTTATAACTTAAATGCTGGGCATGGCCTGTGTTCTATTTTTAAAATCTATCTCTATACTTTCGATTAATAACTGTTATAAGTTATACAATGTTTATTGTATTTTATCATATTTTTGTTGATAAAAATAGCATCTTTAAATTCAGACTGTCATTTTGAATTATTAATTATTCTATGACCTAAGAGTTTAGCAAGATTAAATTACTAGTTGAATTAAATTTTTTAGCCGTAAAAACTATTCCATTAGCCGTGGTTTTATCACAGGTAGTTTCAAAAAAAAAACTTCTTATCTCAATTACTAATCTTTTTGAAAGTATTAATATGTTATAACTCTTGACTCTATCAATCTCTATCAATCTAACTTTATTGCAATAAAAATCGACTTGAATTAAATTCCTAGTCCCAATTGAAGAATGAAATATGATATGAGGTAGTTGATTACTAATTCTTAAGTAATAGTATGAGGAGTTTATGGCCGTGAAAGTCAATTTTTATTTGGGGTTAATTAAAAACAATTGAATCGGCAAATGGATCACATTCAATTGTTATACTGTTATTGAAGTGATAAATTTCAGTAATAAATTAATCTTTAAGTAAATTGACGCGTGTCAGTTTAGATTCATGTTGCTTTATTTTGATTTTTTATAAAGTCTATAAAAAATGAAACTGATATCAGTTTCTGAAAGTTATTTAAATATGTAATATTTTCAATACGCAAAAAAATTATTTTTCTCTTTTCTACTTTGTTTTTATATAGTTGAGTTTAAAAATTTACCCAAACTAAAAAAAATCAACATCTTAATTGGTTCAAATTTACGAAATTTACGAAATTTACATAACTTATTTCTAAATTAAGTAATAAAGCAATTATTTTACTGTTTAAATTATAGATTTGTAAAAGATCAAACTGAAAAAAGAGTTTTGGGTATAAACTAATGCGTATTGATTGCTCTAATACAGTTAATGTTTTTTAATATTGTATTAACTGCATTTGGATTTCTATTTAAGGGATTTACATGACCTTCTACAGTATTAATCATACTTCATAAAAATATAAAGTCAAGCTAGTACTTTTTAAACATCCATAATTAAGGTGAGTAAACCATTATTGAATAAATCAAGCTAGAGCTAGGCCAGCCTATGATCAGTATTATAATAGGAAAAGAAATTTTGATTTATCAGTAACTAGTTGTAATTGATGTACAAAAAGGGATTATCATCTGCAAAGGATCAAAAAGACAAGCGAAAACTAATAATATATAATACCAAAGGTTCCCGGTCACAAACATTTGTATTATTTCAATCAAATAAAGAGGAAACAGAAAAAAAGGGTGAAAACAGTTTAGTTTAAGCTATAAATATTTGTTAGGCAAAGATCTATACAAGTAGTGGCCAATTTAATTCCAATGTTCTAATAATATCTATTTTTCTTATTAAAATGTTTCGTACTCTTATGATATTTAATCTACACACCTATTTTCCTTTTAAGTGATGCACTAAATCAACGCTTGAATTCATTACTCATTAGAGTATTATTAGTTGAGATAAAAGCTCCTGCTGTAAAAGGGAATATGAATGCTTACACTACTATGTCACAATTTACATGTGAGGATGTATTTTTTCGTTTATGAATTTTACTAATAATTTTTCCACTCAAATAGCGCTTAAAAAATGGAAAAGTAATGGAATCAAAAAAAACATCCCCATGTGTTTCTTTTGAAAAATTTAATACACTACGAATACTATTTATGATCACTTTTTAAATAAGAAAAGAGATATAATATCAATTTATCCAATATGTTAATTGCTTTAAATTGAGTCGGTAACAATAAAGTTTATTAAAGTTAAAATAATTTCTGGAAAATAAATTATTAGCTCTTCCAACCAAATTAATTAAAAATTGATTTAAGTAATATTCAACCAATAGTTGTCTTATTGAGCTAACTGAAGGGAAACAGTTTAACATTACCATCTCACTGCTTTTTAAATTTGAATAATTATTGTGTACTATTGGGTCTGTATTTAAATTATGTTGTTCGATATCATGGTATATGGAAAAGGATAAAAGACTATGTAAACCAGATATAGATAAAGTAATCAAAGTAGCATTGCAGTTAATAAAAGCAATGTATTTTAATTATTGTTATAAATACTGTTTATTTTTTAAACATTTCTTTAATACTTTATTACACATCAATAAGTTAAATATAAATAATCGAAAAATAGTCAAAATTAACTGTTTATTATAAAATTTATTATATTTTATCACTAAATGAGCATTGAGTAAATTCTATATAGTCACCAAAAAACAACACAGGTAATTTAAAAATTTGTGTATTTTTAAGTATTATTTATTATTGTATTTTCAAAACTCAAGCTATTTTAATAACCTAATTAAGATTATAAGTTTAGCTAGAAGTTTGGTTTATCTTTTAGTTTCAATTTTTCGATTTCCCCTAGTTAAAAACGTCTCTTTTTTAATTGGCTCAAAATTCAGCCTGTTTTCCAAGCACCATTAAACAAATCGTAACCTAATTATTCTTCAACAAAAAAACGGAATGAATGAAAAAAAAGGAGCTATAAAAAAAGAGAGTAAAAGAAAACAAGGAATTCAACAGATATTAAAATCACAATATGATAAAAGGATAACATTAGAAAATGGTAATAGTAGTAATGGAAGCGCTAGTGATTTAATAGATAGTGAAAAGGGATTGGAAGTAACAAAAGAGGACAATAGAGCGAATGGGAATATTAGTGAAAGTGTAGTAAGTGTTGATTTAGTACTTTAGTTGTATAAAAGGAGCATGTTTAACCTTTAAAAAAATGAAACAAATTTAACTAAATATTCAAAAAAGAAAGTCATAGACGCTCGTTCTTTAGTAATCTGTGTAGATAACCGTTGGAGGATAGCAAAGAGTGATTGGGTATTATGGGCTATCAATCATATGTTTCGTCCTTTTAAACCCTTTAGTTTAAAGGTAAGAAATGAGTTTTAATTTATTATCTCTTTTAACATGTGAATACTTTTCATTTACAGGATAAACATTTACAAGTTATTGAAATTAATGATGAAAAAGAACCAGGTTGGATTGATTTAGAAGGTAATGATAAGGAACAAAATAAAGATATGAATAAAATGGAAATGAATGAAACAAAATTAAAAGAAAAGCAAGGGGATAAAGAAAGTAAGTCAACAATAGATGGAAAAGAAGGGTTTTATAGGATTTTACCACATACTAAAATATATACATTTTATAAAAGATATTCGTTAGTATTTTTATTGGATATGTCCAGTTCATTAGCCACAATTGATCCCTTCAGAAAAACAGTATTAGTAAATGAAATCATAGAAACATTTAAAAATTGTCTATTTGGTTGTTTAGATAAATTTTCAATACCACAAAGTCAAACAAATACCTACTTTGAAGTAAAACCTGAAATTTATTTAAGTGTATTAGCGGATTATTCTAATTCTTCAACTCATAATAATACAAATACAAAGGATAATATAAAAACATTATTACATAATATAATAGTAACCAAGGAAAATTTAAAAGCTACATTTGATCAAATACAAAAATGGTTTATTTATTTACAAAATATAATGGCAAATGAAACTACAACGATAGATTCGATTAACAATAACAATAATAATTTAAATAATAATAATAGTTTAAATAACAATAACAATAATGACAACAATATAATACCAGATGATTTAGAAGATTTATTACAACAAAAAGAAGGACAAAATTCGTTTTTAGAATATGGATTATTAACATTAAGGCTAATGCCACAAGATGCAGCTCCTGTTTTAGTTTTAATATCGGATGGTGTACCAGAATTTAAACCTATGGATTATGGTTATGGATTAAGAGGTATGGCTAAAGAAGGAGTTCATTTAATTGCTATTCAAGTAGGTAATCCATTTGGTTTTACACCAGCAAGTAGCTTTGGTTATGTACCAGATAACGAATCTTTTCGATTTTTAGCTATGGCAACTGGTGGAAAATTTATTTATTCTTTAGATTGTCCAAAGTATAATATAATTGAAGAAGGAAAAGAAGAAGAAGGAAAAGAAGAAGAAGGAAAAGAAGAAGAAGGAAAAAAAGAAGAAGGAAAAAAAGAAGAAGGAAAAAAAGAAGAAGGAAAAGAAGAAGAAGAAAAAGGAAAAGGAAAAGAAAAAGAAAAAGAAAAAGAAAATAATAATAAAATTCAATATCCTAATTTTTATCATCGATTAATATTAATACAAAAAGCAACATTTCATCGTAATAGACAATTAAGTCGAAATAGTATAGTTAATTTTGGTAAAGAAAGAATATCCGATTTACCAAGAGAAAAATTATTAAATAATGGAACTAATATAACTATGGAAGATCCCACTAGTATTAATATCCAATTTCCATGGAATATACATGCACCACCACCAATAACTGAAAGTTTATTAACAAGATATAGAGATTATGCATTACCTTTAGAAGCTTCATGCATATTAAATGCAAGATTAAGAGAAGGTTTTTTTATTGAAAAAATTGGTATTGCGGGAAATAAACAATCCAAAGCAGATAAAATATTAATTAATTTAGCTATGATTTGGTTACCTAATGTTATTATTCAATATCGTATTAGAGCTCATTTACCATCTGATTTAAGAACTAATCATAATAATCATCATTTATCAAATAATAATAATAATAATAATAATAATAATAATAATAATAATAATAATAATAATCATACTCAAAACAAAAAATATATAAGAATTGAAATGAATATATTGGCATCAACATTATTTGCTGTAAGTTTTGTGAATTTTGAATCAATGAAAGGAACAAAGGGTGCTAATGGTGCTTTACATTCTAGTTTAACTCATCTTTATAGATTTTTAAAAAGTATCTTTGCAACAGATGACACATTAAAATCATTAAGTTCATTAGCTCAAAGAATACCACAATTTAAAGCGTCTAAAGAAATAACATCAGTACCAACAGCAACAGAAGAAGAAGAAGATTCGGTTATTAAAAAAGAAATAGTTAATAAGATTGATATTAATATAATTAAAGAATTATGGTCTACATTTGCACATGAGAAATTAGAATTTATATCTAATGGTTTATTTGATGATTATTCAAGTATATTATTTATCAAAAAGCAAAATAATAATTTAAAAGAGAATAATGATAATAATAACAATATAGATCCATTTGATTTTAAAGTAGAATTAAAACAGTTAAGACAATTATTTTTAGAAAACCTGAATTATTCAGTTATTTCTGATACAACTTATATTAAATATTTAACAGCTCATAAAACAGGTCAACATTCATTTCCTAGTTTTTGCATATTAAGATTAGTATCAATTACAAATACATTAATATGGTCACGATTAGTATTTGTTAATGTTAAATATCCAATTAGAGAGAAATTAATTCAACAACATTTGTCAATTAAATTTGAATTCAAATTAAATCAACAATCTTATTTAATACAAAACTGTCAACGACCCTTACATAATTTGTTAGTTCAAAATGAATTCCCAAAAAAGGAAAGTTATTTAAATCGACAATCTTTATTACCTTCATTTGCTATTGGATATTTGAAATATTTTACAAAAGAATGGTTAATCGAATTAAATTTAGATAATTATTTTATAAATAATAATTTACCTTCAATTTATGATTTAGTTTATTTTATTTTATTAAAAGCCAAATTATCTCAAGGTTTCATTAAAATTGGTGAGTATGAAGATGAATCTGTTTTATTTTATAAAGAATTTAATTCTCCTTGGAAACAAAGTTATCGTCAATTTGGTATTCAATATAAAATCAATAAGGATTTTAAAAACAATCAAGTAACAAGTGAAATTTGGAGTGAACCTATTAACAATGAACAATTAGAAGATGTTAGTTTAAATGCCTCAATGGAAATTTTAGCTAAAGATGAATGTATTATTACTAATTTAATATCGTTTGATTTAATTCATCAAGCTTGTAGAAATAAGAAGAATTTACTAAATGATAAATTAAGATTAAGGTCCCTCGTTTTAAATAGTGTAGCATTAATTTCAACTTATAAAATACCCAAATTTGAATATAATTTACAAGTATTAATAGAATTAGAAAAAGATATCTCATTTTTAAAAGACAAATCTTATTTTATACCAAATTTAAATGAAAATAGTATTTATCCATTAAAATTTAATTTAACTGAAGAAGAATTAATGAATTTAAACTCAT
The DNA here is from genome assembly GCA_030770535.1 of Batkoa obscura. NCBI lineage: Eukaryota > Fungi > Entomophthoromycota > Entomophthoromycetes > Entomophthorales > Batkoaceae > Batkoa > Batkoa obscura. Next base: position 67,226 of record JASVEC010000073.1, read on the forward strand.
TAACAATCCAATGTTTATTTTTTCAATTTTTTATTGAAACTTCAATAATGAAATTAACAGATACTGCAGTAGCTGGTGAAATCAAAGATCCTTGTAATATACCAGTTAACCAATTAAAAGGGTTAGATATTATATCACCTGAAATGGCCTCCCAAAAATGGGGATTTGCTAAATTAATTAGTTCTACTTCATTTGCATTAACTTTTGTACCCAATATTATTGATGTTTTATTAAGCTTTCAAAAATATATTCAAAATAATGGAAGTAATAATGAAAGTTTAAAATTAAAGTTATGGTCATTTGAATGTATTCGAGAAAATAATACAAATTCTAATCAATTTAGTTTAAATTTATCTAAATTAAATGAAATTCAATTTACTAAAGAGAAATGTTATAATAATTTATATCCAATTATACCAACAAATGAAAAATTAGTTTCAATTATGACTGAATTAGAGAGAGTAGAATTCTGGACAAAATGGAGTCAACCTCAACCTAATATTTGTTTACAAGTTCATAAACTACAAAGTTTATTTGATAATCTTATTGGGAGATGTTTTGTTCAATCTATTTATTCCTCAATGTTGTTGAATTATAAAATGGACATTATGGATGTTAATATGGCATTAAAATTATGTTTTAAAGTTGAAATTGAAATTGACATAACAAATTATTTAAATTTAAAAACAGAGAAAGATAAAAGAAATTTTAATCAATTAAAAAAACAACAAAATGAATTACAATTTCAACAAAAATTTGAAAAATTAATTTATAATCATTTTAATTTATTTAATCAACAAAATAATTCAAATAATGAACAATTAATCTATTATTTAAAATCATTAAATAATGTGAAAGAGAATGAAAATAATTCAAATAATAATAATTCAAATAATAATAATTCAAATAATAATAATTCAAGTAATAATAATAATAATAATAATAATAATAATTACAATAATAATAATAATAATAATAAAGAAATAACATCAATATTATCAAATACAATAGAAACAATAAAAGAATCATTTAATATTAATGGTTTTCTAGAAAAAGTAGCATCTCCTTTGTTTATGCAATTAAGTTTTTGTTTTTATAATCCAAATTTAAGTCAACAAAACTATGAACTAAAAACAAGTCAAGTACCAACATCATACAAAGTTAAAGAAAATAATAAAATAATTGATTATTCACCAAAAAGTATTGGTAATGAAGAATCTCCTTTAATTTCAAATGATGATACAAAAGCTAAAATTAAATTAACATTTTATTTACCACATTCATTAGATATTAAACTAGAAGAAAAAATAAAACAAATCAAAAATAATAATCAAAAAGAGATTATAAAATATGAAGCAATAGAAGCTATATTTAATAACAATCAACGATTAATAATTAATGAATTCAAATCAAGATTAGAATGGCTAATAAAAGAAGAAATTATTGATGAATTAATAACATATCAACCAATTAATAATATTTTATTAAATTATATAAAACAAAATTTATCAATACGAAATCCATTTATGGATTTTCCATCAGCATTTAATATTAGTTTAAAATTTGTTAACAAAAAAAGAGGAAAAGAAATATTTTGTAATGAATTAAATGAATTAATAGAGTTTCCATTTATAATAAAAAAAGAAGGTAATTATTTTTATATACAAATAGAATCAAATGAGAACAAACAAAATAATAACAACTCAAACAATAATAAAATTCAATTTATAAATCAACAAGAAAATAATAATAAAGAAAATGAATTATTTAATGAATTGTCAATCTATATGATAGACAAATTCAACTTGAATGAATTCGTACCTAAATTTTGGATGATATTAATTCCTAATGAAAATTATGTTCATTTTCTTTTCTTTTGTAGATATTTATCAGGTGTAGATAAATCACGTATTGTACAAAGAATAAGAAAAAAAATAGCATTGTTATTAATGAGAGTTAATCAAATGATATTATTATTAGAATTAAATGAAACAAGAATGTGTAATAAATTATTAATACCACCTGATACTCAAGATGAACCTTATTCATCTGATGATGATTTGTTAAATGAAGAAGAGAATGAAGAAGAGAATGAAGAAGAGAATGAGAAAAACGAAGAAGAGATAAATAGTATGAAAATGAATAAAAACAAAAGAATAATAAAAGAAATAAATAATATTCAATTCTCAATTCAATCAAATAAATTCCAAATTGGTCAATTTGAATGTCCATTATTATTTAAACAAAGTTTTCCATTACATTGGCGATTAAAACCAATGCAAGCCTTAAATTATATCTTAACTACTGTTATGCATCCATTATCTGTAATTAATCGACATAATTTATATGTTATTAATGATCAAAACTCAGTTTATTATTTAAGATTAAATGAAAATGAAATTAATATTCTAGATGAAAATTATATTGATGATTTATCAAAAAGTAGTTTAAATTTGTCTCAATCTTCAGAATATAATAATAATAATAATTCAAATAACTCAAATAACAATCAAATAATATTATCAGATGAAAATCGACCAAGTTCTATTATTACTGAATCTTCAATAAATTCATTTCCAAATTCACCTTCGATAAAGAGACCCAATTCATCTACATTATTATCTCATTTAAGAACATCAAATTATCAACAATTGTTACCATCAATAAATTCTAATATACAAGATTATCGAGAATTAGTATTGGAAGTATATGGAATAACAATACCAAGTAAAGAAATAACAGAAGAATTACCCAATTTAATTTATAATCGATTAATGAATCATTTAACTTTAAATGTAATGTCTTCTTTTTTAGCCAGAAATGTAACATTAAAATTAAGTTTGCCAGATATTAATTTTATATTTCCATTAAAAAAATATCCAAATCCCCAAGCTAAATTACAAATTCAATTACCTAATTTTATATTAAATCCCATGTTATTATTAGTTTATATTAAACAAAATGTAACTAATTACCTTCATCCATTAACGGGTAATGAAGCTAAATTACAATATAAAAAATTTTGCCAGGATTATTATAAATATCAATTTAATACTGAAAATAATTCAAATAATAATTCAAATAATAATAGTAATAGCAATAATTCAAATAACAATAATAATAATAATTCAAATAACAATAATAGTAATTCATGTGAATGTTTTGTAGGTGATTTTATTATGTTTTATAATTCAATAGCATCACGATCGCCAACTCAAATTGAAGCTACTATTGGACAAGGTATTGGATTAGTTTGTTTTACTATAATTAATTTAAAAGAAAATGAATTACAATTTTTGCCAAACGAAAAAAATCTACAGCATTTAGGATTTCGACCATTGTTAACTGGAGAATCATTTGATATTGAAACGATAATTGAAGAAAAGGAAAGTAAAAATCAAAAATATCAATTAAATTTAGATTTATGGGGAATAGGGAATATTAATTTAAATCAATTCAAGTTGCAATTATTATTAAATATTAAACAAAGTTTATTAGACTATGTATTAGATTGTTGTACTAAAAGTTTTCTAATGGAAATACCATTAATATCAAATGATAAAAAAATGACTCGAGTTCACTCAGAATCAGATAAATTTAAATTAGGCTCAATAAATAACTTAGAAGAAAATAAAATATTATTAATTAATAGTATTAATTTTGATTTAAGATTATTTCAACCAACATCAAATATAATTGAATTTGGCAACAAGTTAAATAATCCAACAATGTTCCAATACCAAATTAAAAATCAATTTAATGAATCAACTCAAAGATTATTAATATCTCAATTAATTGATTGGTTATCAGATTATCATTCTTGTTTTTCACCTATTTTATTACAAGTCAATAAAAATGGAATGATTAACATTATTAACAATTTTAAATTAAATAATAATAATCAATCAAATGAATTAATACCTAAAAGATATACAATATTAAGTGGATTACCTGAATTATCTAACAAAATAAATAATAACAATAGCAATAATAACAGCAATTGGAATTCATTTAATGGATTTATGAACAATATTAGTAGTAGAAGAAGTTCAACAGAAGACATTATTAGTATTAAAAGTGGACAAACTAAAAACTTAATAAAAAAAGAAAAATCAATTGAAGAAATACTATTACATTCATCAATTCAACAAACTCATTTATGTAACAAATATAATAATAATAATAACATAATGGAATTAAATCGAAGTTATTATTTAATGATTAATTTTGATAATCAAAGTATCAAAATTAATAGTTATAATTTGAACAAACAATTCAATTTACAACTAAAATTGTTTTTAGATAAAATAGTACAATTTGACTTATCTAGGAAAAATTTATTAGATTTTATATTACAGCAAAAAATGGGTTGTTTTCATCAAAAATATCAAATTAACATGTTAATTAATCAATCACCTATTATTAGTAATCAAAATTCAGAATATTCTAAAATATATAATAATAATTCAAATAACAATTCAAATAATAATATAATGAAAAATAGTAATAATAGTTATGGAAGTTTAGAAAATGAAACTAAAGTCAATAATAAGCCTAATATTGATTTACATCGATTAGGTTTATTAATAAGGCATACAACACCTAATAAAATACGAAATAGTATTGGAATAGATTTAAGAATTAAAACGAATGAATCAAATGTAATAGAAACAAAATCAATAATAGACAATTGTAGTATAAAATCAATAGAAGATAATAATAATAATACCAACAATATTAAAACAATTGAATTTCAACAACAATACCCTAATATTCATCGAGTATTATATTTAGCGCCATCTGAAATAAAGATGAATAATATGACAATGAAACATTATGATTATTTACAAATTCATGGACAAGAATTTATGGAGCAATATAATAATTTATTAAATCATCCTAAAACTGATTTTGAACAATTTCATTTATTAATTGAAAAACTAAAATTATTATTTGAACAAAATAAATGCCTAAATGAACCAGATGAAATGGAAATTATATTGAATCAATGTCATCTAGTTCATTTATGTAGAACTCCATTATTTCAATTTAAAACAACAAATTCAAGGCCATTATTTTTAGACTTATTTTTCAAAAAGGAAGATATTAATAGTAATCAATTTAAATTATGGTATTTAAATGTAATGAAAAATTTAATGAATGAATATGGAAAATATTTGAAATCTTTAGGATTACAATTTTTAGGAGAAGAAGTTAATAATATTAATACTAATATTAGTAATACATGTTATTCACCAAGTTATTATCAAATATGGACAAATAATTTGCCAATATTTTTAAGATTAAAAATAAAAGATATGTTTGTTCATATTGATATTTACTCAATACCAATAATAAATCATTATCATCAAATAGAAAATAAAGTAAATACTCAATTGAATAAAATCAATTTATTAAAAAAGAAAATTCATGGAAATTCATTTATTTACGATTATCATATACAACATATTAAACATTGGTTAGAAGGACAACTAGAATATTTGCCTAAAGTGAATTTATTAAGATTAATTCAATCGTTTATTAATTCAACATTGATAAGAGGAGATTACTCTAATAATTTAATAGAAACTGGAGATATAGTATTAACTAAAATTAATAACTTAAAAGAAATTTATTATTATATTATTAAAAATCCACTAAGGTATGAAGTTCGTAATGTTTATTTTAATAACAAACCTATTGGATTTTATTTTAAAGATGAAAAATTAATTAAAAATCAACGAGTATTAATAGTTTCATTAAAAGAAGAAGAAGATAATAAAATAATAAAATTACAATATTGGAATTTAATAGTTGTTGATCAACCAATAGTTAATTCATTACCTTCCAGTCCAATAAATAATGAATTAATGGAAAAATCCGAATATTTAATTGAAAATAAGTTAGAAGAAGTTATAGAGCAATTTAATAAAGATAAATTATGGAAACAATTTCAAGAAGATGGGAAACAATTTTTAGCTGAGGAATTAAATTTATTCAAATCTCAATTTTATTTTATTGATTTAATCCCATTAGAACCCGCATTTAATGAATTAATTGAATATAATTTAAATTGGTTAAAATTAATTCAATCTTTAGCTTTAAATCCCAATTTAACTACTAAAGTATATAAAGAAATTGATAATTTATTAGAACATTACATCTTTTTTAATCAAGTTAATTCACATCATGTAATTTATATAAAATTAAATTTAAAACAAGAAAATGAATTAAATGTTTATGCTGTATCAAGGGACTATAGAAATCAACTATTAAATGTGGAATTTGAACATTCACAAAGATTTTTTAATTTATTATTGTTTGAAATATGGAGCGAATTACATTTATCATAAAAAGTAGAAAAGATAAAAGGAGATTAGTATAAGATGGTATAAAATCGATCGAAAAAATTATTTTAACATTTGTTTTATTAAAACAAGATCACTTTTTTATATTCAGTTGTATTATCCTTATTCCACTTAATTAATATTTCAATATAATAATAAAAATTAATAATGTAATAACGAAAAATTGTTATAACATCAATAAAATAATTGTAATGTTTTTTGAGTTGAAATTAGTATTAAAAAAGCAAATATTACTCTATAAATATATAAAAATAGGTTGTACCTTGCTTAAATAACATATACACTGTTTTATTATAAACAATAAAAAGTAACTAAAATTAACACTGTTTTATTTTAGTATATGGGGATATCCAAATTGATTTCATTTTTTACCTAATTTCTAAAAAATTTGTATTTTAAAAACTTGAAATTTTATAAAAATAAATGGGGTTGTCTAAATTAGCTTCATTATTTTATCCAATTTTCAAAAAAAATTGTATTAAAAACTCCGCTTAAAACTTTATAAAAACAAATTTTTTATTAAAACAAAGGTACCCGGACATAGTTCTAAATCATCCTATTATAGTTTATACTGTAAGTTAGAGGAATTTCTATTAGATCTTAAATACATATGGGGATGTTTTTTTTTTTTGCTTCATTACTTTTTCCATCTTTTAAGCGCTATTTACGTGGAAAAATTATTAGTAAAATTATTAAATACAAAAATACATCCCCATATTCTTGTAAAACTTTATTGAGAAATATTTATTATTGACCACTTTATGTCAACATTGCAGATTTGTTATCAAGTAAATAAACTAATGTTATAATCACATTATTAATATATTTCTAAGTTAATAAATAGCTGCATGCAAGGGAGTGGTTAGCACCAAATCTATAATTAACCATCCTTATATAGTACAAATAATATAATAATAGTTTTTATATATTATTACAATTACTTGTTCTTTGACTGTTTATTAACTTAGCTATTAATAACTTAACTAATCTGAACATTTAACAATCTATTTCTATCATTCAACAAACTACTTACTTGCTTAGTAGATATCGAAAATTTTAAATTCTCTGTTATCTTCGTAAGGTAAGCTGGGATTGATCTTTTAATTTTTCTATTTTCTATTTTCTATAGACTCTATAACTTTAATTGGAACTATATCGCTCTTTTTTATGTACCAGATACTGGATAACAATGTAGTTTATTGTTATGTTTAATAAAGTGTAAATACTTCTTAATGCTTTGTATCTCTATTATTATTTTTATATTTTTGTTTCTTTCATATTTTTTAAAAATTATATCTGTTTTCCCATTATCAACAGTCGAGTTATTAATTTTATTATGCTCACAAATAAAAGTCTCGAATCTTGAAATTAATTGATTGATATCTTCTATTTTACCTAATGCTTTAAAACTACCTTTCCATTTTGAAAGGTTTCTAAAATGTCCATCAACTATACTTTTTCCATGATGCTCAGCAAAAAAATTAAGGTTAGCATTCAAATTACTATTTATGAATTTGTTTAAATATATAATGTAAGAACTCTTGGAATCTAAAATAATTTCCTGTATCTGCCCATATATTGATTTTTGTAAACTTCTTAAATAAAAGCTCTGTAGAGATTAAATCGATTAAACAATCTCCTGCATATCCTGAATCATGATTTAATATTTCAGATAGATAATCAAAGTAAACTTTACCTATTGTTTTATCATCCTTTAAATATAAAACATCAAAGCCTAATACTGATATAGCTTGTTTGTTATAATGATCTAAATTTATTGAATCTGGTCTTGTTCCTATTTCCATATTTTGTTTAAAATCTAAAATTATTATACAACTTCTGTTATTTGATTTTTTAATAGTTTCATTAAATATGTTTTTTTGAGTATCAACACAGAATTTATATAATTTGTATAATTTTTCTTCTTCGTTGAAAATTTCTTCTATCTCTGCTTTGTTTTTTATTGCTGTATTTATTTTATTTTCGAATGACTTTTTTCTAATTGTATACTGAGCACATATATTACATAGATCCGTTTTTCTTGCTGCATTTTTGAAATTACTTGGTATATATTTAAAGAAATGTTGACCTAGCTACTGCTTTATCTTTCAAATCATTAAAATATTTACTATATATTATTCTTCCACTTTTATTTAATATATATATATATTATCTGATGAATATTTACTATCATTATTTTTTTTATTAAATCTTGATGAAATAGTTGAATCATTTAGTAAATATTGTATAATAGTTTCAATTTGCTCGTCTTTGATTTTTTTTGTATTTTTAATAATAGGTTGCAATGTTGATATTTTTTTATTATTACTTATTTTTGAATAACCATATTGATTTCTATTTATATTAAACCCAAAACTTTTACATTCATCAAAAGAATATACTGAAGCTATAGTTGATAATAACACTACTTGTTGATTTTTATTTCCTGTTTCTCTTGAAGCACTAATTTTGTACATTGTTTGATTAAGTTTATTATTATCGATAGTAAACTTTGATAATATATGGGGATGTATTTTTGTGTTTAAGAATTTTACTAACAAATTTTCCGCTTAAATAGCGCTTAAAAAATGGAAAAAATAATGAAGTCAAAAAAAACACTCCCATATCTTTTCTTTGTTTTGTTTTATTATAAAATTTCATAAACTCTGGGTTGTGTCAAATATCGCTTTGTCAGTCCCATGGTTAATTATAGCATAACAATCGCCTAGGCTGTTGTGTTCTCGAGTTCAGAGAAAATCAATCCCATGTTCTTAGTTTGATTTGTTATGAGAATTTCTAGCCCCATCCAAAAGAATATTATCTTCTCATTTTGATATTTATACTTTTCAGAGTATAAAAGAGTTTACAGAATATAGTAGTTCGAGGCTTTTTGACTGAATTATTACCTGATATCTCGAACATTTAATAAAGCCACTAAGTTTTCTTAATAGTATTTTACATAGATTTTACATTAGTATTGTCTATTCTATTTGTCTTATATAGCTTGTAACCTATCACGTGCTATTCCTCATAATCCAAGTCTATCTTAGTCACATAAACTAAAACCTTTCGACTTATAGTGTAGTCAACCAGGCAATAACTGTTTTTGACTCCAGACACTGATTACCAGATTTCATAATTATTTGATTAGATTTATTACTATCAATAACAAACTTTAGCAATATTTTATTTTATTACAAAATGCTATAAACTCTAGGTTATTATAACTAATTATTAAAATTAATATAAGTGGATTATAATGCTTATATATATATTATACTGAAACTTTAAAAATTTTATTTTACAGTTTAGTTATAAAAGCTTGCATTTTGCTTATATTTTAATAAAAAATAAAATGAAATAACTACACGTATATTGTATATTTATTAAGCATTTAGTAAAGCTATTTTAGTGTTTAATAAAAACAATATAAAGCATGTAGTTAAAAAAATCATTTATTTGAAAAAATAAGACAATTAAAATAAATTTTCTAAATCTTTTCATTTAACTATAGGCTTTTTTAAACTTAACTAGTTACACATCAAGGACTTATAAATTTAAAAGCTTAATTTGGATTAACTCTTAAGCAAATTCTGAAACTAACTCGGACATCCCCACATATTTTAGTTGAGTTCCAGTTTATCTTAATTCTCAACCAAAAAGAATTTTTAAAAATATGATAAACTGCTGATAACTTCTACATGTCTGTTTTTTCCCATTCTTGGGTGCCATTGTATAAAACAGAGTTTGACTGTATGAAAATAAACCTGCTCAAATTCAAACCAAGTGGAGTTAAATCGATTGATTTATCACTTTCGCTTTAACCTCTCTTTTTCTTCTACTAACCCTTATTTCACTTCTTATTCAGCTTTTTTATATACTTGCTTACGTATAACAACAAACTACTTAAGAGTCAAACTCTCCAAGGTTTTTAAACAAATTGATGAATAAACTATATTTATTACACCAAAACAAGCTTTGTTTGTAAAATAATCGATAGGTTGTAGTGGCTGTGTAAATTGTAATTTTTTAGTAAAACATTGGTTTTTATCAAACAAGTCGTTGATTAAATTAAATTTAATTAAATATAGACACTAACATTAACTCTAACTTCTTTCACTTAACCTTATTAAAAGTATATAATGGCTATATTTCAATTCTAAGTAATTATCTTTTTATTTAGAATAAAGTTTTATCTAAAATAGACCTTTTTTTTGCAATGAAAAGAAAACCACTTAGTTAGTCAATATCCCCTACCAAATAAACGATGATTAAATTAACATATTAATTCATTATATTGTAAAGTGTTAAACACTAATAAAAATGACTATTTTTTAAAGATGTTTTAATACTTCTTATTTTATACCTATTTTTTATTTTTCAATTTTTTAGTAATATATTCAATTTCGGATAATGGTACTTTGGACACTGAATCCTAAATTGAAATATTCCAGATTAGAAGTCTTATTTTAATCTAGTTAAATTGTTTTGATCTATTTTAAATCCCTTGGTTTTTTACTATCCTAATCCAGCTCATTTTCTAATGCTTTAAAATCATATTTTGACTCTAAAATACTTGATTTTGATATTGAAACCTTAATACTATACTTAATATTTACATTATCTCTTTATCTTTTATCTTTTCTACTTTTTATGATAAATGTAATTCGCTCCATATTTCAAACAATAATAAATTAAAAAATCTTTGTGAATGTTCAAATTCCACATTTAATAGTTGATTTCTATAGTCCCTTGATACAGCATAAACATTTAATTCATTTTCTTGTTTTAAATTTAATTTTATATAAATTACATGATGTGAATTAACTTGATTAAAAAAGATGTAATGTTCTAATAAATTATCAATTTCTTTATATACTTTAGTAGTTAAATTGGGATTTAAAGCTAAAGATTGAATTAATTTTAACCAATTTAAATTATATTCAATTAATTCATTAAATGCGGGTTCTAATGGGATTAAATCAATAAAATAAAATTGAGATTTGAATAAATTTAATTCCTCAGCTAAAAATTGTTTCCCATCTTCTTGAAATTGTTTCCATAATTTATCTTTATTAAATTGCTCTATAACTTCTTCTAACTTATTTTCAATTAAATATTCGGATTTTTCCATTAATTCATTATTTATTGGACTGGAAGGTAATGAATTAACTATTGGTTGATCAACAACTATTAAATTCCAATATTGTAATTTTATTATTTTATTATCTTCTTCTTCTTTTAATGAAACTATTAATACTCGTTGATTTTTAATTAATTTTTCATCTTTAAAATAAAATCCAATAGGTTTGTTATTAAAATAAACATTACGAACTTCATACCTTAGTGGATTTTTAATAATATAATAATAAATTTCTTTTAAGTTATTAATTTTAGTTAATACTATATCTCCAGTTTCTATTAAATTATTAGAGTAATCTCCTCTTATCAATGTTGAATTAATAAACGATTGAATTAATCTTAATAAATTCACTTTAGGCAAATATTCTAGTTGTCCTTCTAACCAATGTTTAATATGTTGTATATGATAATCGTAAATAAATGAATTTCCATGAATTTTCTTTTTTAATAAATTGATTTTATTCAATTGAGTATTTACTTTATTTTCTATTTGATGATAATGATTTATTATTGGTATTGAGTAAATATCAATATGAACAAACATATCTTTTATTTTTAATCTTAAAAATATTGGCAAATTATTTGTCCATATTTGATAATAACTTGGTGAATAACATGTATTACTAATATTAGTATTAATATTATTAACTTCTTCTCCTAAAAATTGTAATCCTAAAGATTTCAAATATTTTCCATATTCATTCATTAAATTTTTCATTACATTTAAATACCATAATTTAAATTGATTACTATTAATATCTTCCTTTTTGAAAAATAAGTCTAAAAATAATGGCCTTGAATTTGTTGTTTTAAATTGAAATAATGGAGTTCTACATAAATGAACTAGATGACATTGATTCAATATAATTTCCATTTCATCTGGTTCATTTAGGCATTTATTTTGTTCAAATAATAATTTTAGTTTTTCAATTAATAAATGAAATTGTTCAAAATCAGTTTTAGGATGATTTAATAAATTATTATATTGCTCCATAAATTCTTGTCCATGAATTTGTAAATAATCATAATGTTTCATTGTCATATTATTCATCTTTATTTCAGATGGCGCTAAATATAATACTCGATGAATATTAGGGTATTGTTGTTGAAATTCAATTGTTTTAATATTGTTGGTATTATTATTATTATCTTCTATTGATTTTATACTACAATTGTCTATTATTGATTTTGTTTCTATTACATTTGATTCATTCGTTTTAATTCTTAAATCTATTCCAATACTATTTCGTATTTTATTAGGTGTTGTATGCCTTATTAATAAACCTAATCGATGTAAATCAATATTAGGCTTATTATTGACTTTAGTTTCATTTTCTAAACTTCCATAACTATTATTACTATTTTTCATTATATTATTATTTGAATTGTTATTTGAATTATTATTATATATTTTAGAATATTCTGAATTTTGATTACTAATAATAGGTGATTGATTAATTAACATGTTAATTTGATATTTTTGATGAAAACAACCCATTTTTTGCTGTAATATAAAATCTAATAAATTTTTCCTAGATAAGTCAAATTGTACTATTTTATCTAAAAACAATTTTAGTTGTAAATTGAATTGTTTGTTCAAATTATAACTATTAATTTTGATACTTTGATTATCAAAATTAATCATTAAATAATAACTTCGATTTAATTCCATTATGTTATTATTATTATTATATTTGTTACATAAATGAGTTTGTTGAATTGATGAATGTAATAGTATTTCTTCAATTGATTTTTCTTTTTTTATTAAGTTTTTAGTTTGTCCACTTTTAATACTAATAATGTCTTCTGTTGAACTTCTTCTACTACTAATATTGTTCATAAATCCATTAAATGAATTCCAATTGCTGTTATTATTGCTATTGTTATTATTTATTTTGTTAGATAATTCAGGTAATCCACTTAATATTGTATATCTTTTAGGTATTAATTCATTTGATTGATTATTATTATTTAATTTAAAATTGTTAATAATGTTAATCATTCCATTTTTATTGACTTGTAATAAAATAGGTGAAAAACAAGAATGATAATCTGATAACCAATCAATTAATTGAGATATTAATAATCTTTGAGTTGATTCATTAAATTGATTTTTAATTTGGTATTGGAACATTGTTGGATTATTTAACTTGTTGCCAAATTCAATTATATTTGATGTTGGTTGAAATAATCTTAAATCAAAATTAATACTATTAATTAATAATATTTTATTTTCTTCTAAGTTATTTATTGAGCCTAATTTAAATTTATCTGATTCTGAGTGAACTCGAGTCATTTTTTTATCATTTGATATTAATGGTATTTCCATTAGAAAACTTTTAGTACAACAATCTAATACATAGTCTAATAAACTTTGTTTAATATTTAATAATAATTGCAACTTGAATTGATTTAAATTAATATTCCCTATTCCCCATAAATCTAAATTTAATTGATATTTTTGATTTTTACTTTCCTTTTCTTCAATTATCGTTTCAATATCAAATGATTCTCCAGTTAACAATGGTCGAAATCCTAAATGCTGTAGATTTTTTTCGTTTGGCAAAAATTGTAATTCATTTTCTTTTAAATTAATTATAGTAAAACAAACTAATCCAATACCTTGTCCAATAGTAGCTTCAATTTGAGTTGGCGATCGTGATGCTATTGAATTATAAAACATAATAAAATCACCTACAAAACATTCACATGAATTACTATTATTGTTATTTGAATTATTATTATTATTGTTATTTGAATTATTGCTATTACTATTATTATTTGAATTATTATTTGAATTATTTTCAGTATTAAATTGATATTTATAATAATCCTGGCAAAATTTTTTATATTGTAATTTAGCTTCATTACCCGTTAATGGATGAAGGTAATTAGTTACATTTTGTTTAATATAAACTAATAATAACATGGGATTTAATATAAAATTAGGTAATTGAATTTGTAATTTAGCTTGGGGATTTGGATATTTTTTTAATGGAAATATAAAATTAATATCTGGCAAACTTAATTTTAATGTTACATTTCTGGCTAAAAAAGAAGACATTACATTTAAAGTTAAATGATTCATTAATCGATTATAAATTAAATTGGGTAATTCTTCTGTTATTTCTTTACTTGGTATTGTTATTCCATATACTTCCAATACTAATTCTCGATAATCTTGTATATTAGAATTTATTGATGGTAACAATTGTTGATAATTTGATGTTCTTAAATGAGATAATAATGTAGATGAATTGGGTCTCTTTATCGAAGGTGAATTTGGAAATGAATTTATTGAAGATTCAGTAATAATAGAACTTGGTCGATTTTCATCTGATAATATTATTTGATTGTTATTTGAGTTATTTGAATTATTATTATTATTATATTCTGAAGATTGAGACAAATTTAAACTACTTTTTGATAAATCATCAATATAATTTTCATCTAGAATATTAATTTCATTTTCATTTAATCTTAAATAATAAACTGAGTTTTGATCATTAATAACATATAAATTATGTCGATTAATTACAGATAATGGATGCATAACAGTAGTTAAGATATAATTTAAGGCTTGCATTGGTTTTAATCGCCAATGTAATGGAAAACTTTGTTTAAATAATAATGGACATTCAAATTGACCAATTTGGAATTTATTTGATTGAATTGAGAATTGAATATTATTTATTTCTTTTATTATTCTTTTGTTTTTATTCATTTTCATACTATTTATCTCTTCTTCGTTTTTCTCATTCTCTTCTTCATTCTCTTCTTCATTCTCTTCTTCATTTAACAAATCATCATCAGATGAATAAGGTTCATCTTGAGTATCAGGTGGTATTAATAATTTATTACACATTCTTGTTTCATTTAATTCTAATAATAATATCATTTGATTAACTCTCATTAATAACAATGCTATTTTTTTTCTTATTCTTTGTACAATACGTGATTTATCTACACCTGATAAATATCTACAAAAGAAAAGAAAATGAACATAATTTTCATTAGGAATTAATATCATCCAAAATTTAGGTACGAATTCATTCAAGTTGAATTTGTCTATCATATAGATTGACAATTCATTAAATAATTCATTTTCTTTATTATTATTTTCTTGTTGATTTATAAATTGAATTTTATTATTGTTTGAGTTGTTATTATTTTGTTTGTTCTCATTTGATTCTATTTGTATATAAAAATAATTACCTTCTTTTTTTATTATAAATGGAAACTCTATTAATTCATTTAATTCATTACAAAATATTTCTTTTCCTCTTTTTTTGTTAACAAATTTTAAACTAATATTAAATGCTGATGGAAAATCCATAAATGGATTTCGTATTGATAAATTTTGTTTTATATAATTTAATAAAATATTATTAATTGGTTGATATGTTATTAATTCATCAATAATTTCTTCTTTTATTAGCCATTCTAATCTTGATTTGAATTCATTAATTATTAATCGTTGATTGTTATTAAATATAGCTTCTATTGCTTCATATTTTATAATCTCTTTTTGATTATTATTTTTGATTTGTTTTATTTTTTCTTCTAGTTTAATATCTAATGAATGTGGTAAATAAAATGTTAATTTAATTTTAGCTTTTGTATCATCATTTGAAATTAAAGGAGATTCTTCATTACCAATACTTTTTGGTGAATAATCAATTATTTTATTATTTTCTTTAACTTTGTATGATGTTGGTACTTGACTTGTTTTTAGTTCATAGTTTTGTTGACTTAAATTTGGATTATAAAAACAAAAACTTAATTGCATAAACAAAGGAGATGCTACTTTTTCTAGAAAACCATTAATATTAAATGATTCTTTTATTGTTTCTATTGTATTTGATAATATTGATGTTATTTCTTTATTATTATTATTATTATTATTGTAATTATTATTATTATTATTATTATTATTATTACTTGAATTATTATTATTTGAATTATTATTATTTGAATTATTATTATTTGAATTATTTTCATTCTCTTTCACATTATTTAATGATTTTAAATAATAGATTAATTGTTCATTATTTGAATTATTTTGTTGATTAAATAAATTAAAATGATTATAAATTAATTTTTCAAATTTTTGTTGAAATTGTAATTCATTTTGTTGTTTTTTTAATTGATTAAAATTTCTTTTATCTTTCTCTGTTTTTAAATTTAAATAATTTGTTATGTCAATTTCAATTTCAACTTTAAAACATAATTTTAATGCCATATTAACATCCATAATGTCCATTTTATAATTCAACAACATTGAGGAATAAATAGATTGAACAAAACATCTCCCAATAAGATTATCAAATAAACTTTGTAGTTTATGAACTTGTAAACAAATATTAGGTTGAGGTTGACTCCATTTTGTCCAGAATTCTACTCTCTCTAATTCAGTCATAATTGAAACTAATTTTTCATTTGTTGGTATAATTGGATATAAATTATTATAACATTTCTCTTTAGTAAATTGAATTTCATTTAATTTAGATAAATTTAAACTAAATTGATTAGAATTTGTATTATTTTCTCGAATACATTCAAATGACCATAACTTTAATTTTAAACTTTCATTATTACTTCCATTATTTTGAATATATTTTTGAAAGCTTAATAAAACATCAATAATATTGGGTACAAAAGTTAATGCAAATGAAGTAGAACTAATTAATTTAGCAAATCCCCATTTTTGGGAGGCCATTTCAGGTGATATAATATCTAACCCTTTTAATTGGTTAACTGGTATATTACAAGGATCTTTGATTTCACCAGCTACTGCAGTATCTGTTAATTTCATTATTGAAGTTTCAATAAAAAATTGAAAAAATAAACATTGGATTGTTAATGAGTTTAAATTCATTAATTCTTCTTCAGTTAAATTAAATTTTAATGGATAAATACTATTTTCATTTAAATTTGGTATAAAATAAGATTTGTCTTTTAAAAATGAGATATCTTTTTCTAATTCTATTAATACTTGTAAATTATATTCAAATTTGGGTATTTTATAAGTTGAAATTAATGCTACACTATTTAAAACGAGGGACCTTAATCTTAATTTATCATTTAGTAAATTCTTCTTATTTCTACAAGCTTGATGAATTAAATCAAACGATATTAAATTAGTAATAATACATTCATCTTTAGCTAAAATTTCCATTGAGGCATTTAAACTAACATCTTCTAATTGTTCATTGTTAATAGGTTCACTCCAAATTTCACTTGTTACTTGATTGTTTTTAAAATCCTTATTGATTTTATATTGAATACCAAATTGACGATAACTTTGTTTCCAAGGAGAATTAAATTCTTTATAAAATAAAACAGATTCATCTTCATACTCACCAATTTTAATGAAACCTTGAGATAATTTGGCTTTTAATAAAATAAAATAAACTAAATCATAAATTGAAGGTAAATTATTATTTATAAAATAATTATCTAAATTTAATTCGATTAACCATTCTTTTGTAAAATATTTCAAATATCCAATAGCAAATGAAGGTAATAAAGATTGTCGATTTAAATAACTTTCCTTTTTTGGGAATTCATTTTGAACTAACAAATTATGTAAGGGTCGTTGACAGTTTTGTATTAAATAAGATTGTTGATTTAATTTGAATTCAAATTTAATTGACAAATGTTGTTGAATTAATTTCTCTCTAATTGGATATTTAACATTAACAAATACTAATCGTGACCATATTAATGTATTTGTAATTGATACTAATCTTAATATGCAAAAACTAGGAAATGAATGTTGACCTGTTTTATGAGCTGTTAAATATTTAATATAAGTTGTATCAGAAATAACTGAATAATTCAGGTTTTCTAAAAATAATTGTCTTAACTGTTTTAATTCTACTTTAAAATCAAATGGATCTATATTGTTATTATTATCATTATTCTCTTTTAAATTATTATTTTGCTTTTTGATAAATAATATACTTGAATAATCATCAAATAAACCATTAGATATAAATTCTAATTTCTCATGTGCAAATGTAGACCATAATTCTTTAATTATATTAATATCAATCTTATTAACTATTTCTTTTTTAATAACCGAATCTTCTTCTTCTTCTGTTGCTGTTGGTACTGATGTTATTTCTTTAGACGCTTTAAATTGTGGTATTCTTTGAGCTAATGAACTTAATGATTTTAATGTGTCATCTGTTGCAAAGATACTTTTTAAAAATCTATAAAGATGAGTTAAACTAGAATGTAAAGCACCATTAGCACCCTTTGTTCCTTTCATTGATTCAAAATTCACAAAACTTACAGCAAATAATGTTGATGCCAATATATTCATTTCAATTCTTATATATTTTTTGTTTTGAGTATGATTATTATTATTATTATTATTATTTGATAAATGATGATTATTATGATTAGTTCTTAAATCAGATGGTAAATGAGCTCTAATACGATATTGAATAATAACATTAGGTAACCAAATCATAGCTAAATTAATTAATATTTTATCTGCTTTGGATTGTTTATTTCCCGCAATACCAATTTTTTCAATAAAAAAACCTTCTCTTAATCTTGCATTTAATATGCATGAAGCTTCTAAAGGTAATGCATAATCTCTATATCTTGTTAATAAACTTTCAGTTATTGGTGGTGGTGCATGTATATTCCATGGAAATTGGATATTAATACTAGTGGGATCTTCCATAGTTATATTAGTTCCATTATTTAATAATTTTTCTCTTGGTAAATCGGATATTCTTTCTTTACCAAAATTAACTATACTATTTCGACTTAATTGTCTATTACGATGAAATGTTGCTTTTTGTATTAATATTAATCGATGATAAAAATTAGGATATTGAATTTTATTATTATTTTCTTTTTCTTTTTCTTTTTCTTTTCCTTTTCCTTTTTCTTCTTCTTCTTTTCCTTCTTCTTTTTTTCCTTCTTCTTTTTTTCCTTCTTCTTTTTTTCCTTCTTCTTCTTTTCCTTCTTCTTCTTTTCCTTCTTCTTCTTTTCCTTCTTCAATTATATTATACTTTGGACAATCTAAAGAATAAATAAATTTTCCACCAGTTGCCATAGCTAAAAATCGAAAAGATTCGTTATCTGGTACATAACCAAAGCTACTTGCTGGTGTAAAACCAAATGGATTACCTACTTGAATAGCAATTAAATGAACTCCTTCTTTAGCCATACCTCTTAATCCATAACCATAATCCATAGGTTTAAATTCTGGTACACCATCCGATATTAAAACTAAAACAGGAGCTGCATCTTGTGGCATTAGCCTTAATGTTAATAATCCATATTCTAAAAACGAATTTTGTCCTTCTTTTTGTTGTAATAAATCTTCTAAATCATCTGGTATTATATTGTTGTCATTATTGTTATTGTTATTTAAACTATTATTATTATTTAAATTATTATTGTTATTGTTAATCGAATCTATCGTTGTAGTTTCATTTGCCATTATATTTTGTAAATAAATAAACCATTTTTGTATTTGATCAAATGTAGCTTTTAAATTTTCCTTGGTTACTATTATATTATGTAATAATGTTTTTATATTATCCTTTGTATTTGTATTATTATGAGTTGAAGAATTAGAATAATCCGCTAATACACTTAAATAAATTTCAGGTTTTACTTCAAAGTAGGTATTTGTTTGACTTTGTGGTATTGAAAATTTATCTAAACAACCAAATAGACAATTTTTAAATGTTTCTATGATTTCATTTACTAATACTGTTTTTCTGAAGGGATCAATTGTGGCTAATGAACTGGACATATCCAATAAAAATACTAACGAATATCTTTTATAAAATGTATATATTTTAGTATGTGGTAAAATCCTATAAAACCCTTCTTTTCCATCTATTGTTGACTTACTTTCTTTATCCCCTTGCTTTTCTTTTAATTTTGTTTCATTCATTTCCATTTTATTCATATCTTTATTTTGTTCCTTATCATTACCTTCTAAATCAATCCAACCTGGTTCTTTTTCATCATTAATTTCAATAACTTGTAAATGTTTATCCTGTAAATGAAAAGTATTCACATGTTAAAAGAGATAATAAATTAAAACTCATTTCTTACCTTTAAACTAAAGGGTTTAAAAGGACGAAACATATGATTGATAGCCCATAATACCCAATCACTCTTTGCTATCCTCCAACGGTTATCTACACAGATTACTAAAGAACGAGCGTCTATGACTTTCTTTTTTGAATATTTAGTTAAATTTGTTTCATTTTTTTAAAGGTTAAACATGCTCCTTTTATACAACTAAAGTACTAAATCAACACTTACTACACTTTCACTAATATTCCCATTCGCTCTATTGTCCTCTTTTGTTACTTCCAATCCCTTTTCACTATCTATTAAATCACTAGCGCTTCCATTACTACTATTACCATTTTCTAATGTTATCCTTTTATCATATTGTGATTTTAATATCTGTTGAATTCCTTGTTTTCTTTTACTCTCTTTTTTTATAGCTCCTTTTTTTTCATTCATTCCGTTTTTGTTGAAGAATGATTTTTCAGTTTAAAAAAATTGATTTAGTAGATGTTTGAAATATAAATTTTTAATCGTCCAATCAAAAAAATGATGATTCTAGCCGAGAAAATATCAATACCAGTATCAATGTATTCAAAGTGAAAGAAAGTAGACTAGCGAATACCTTTAAAGTTTTCCGTCTTTTGTTTTTTTGTCTTTTGTTTTTCTGTTTTCTATTAGAAACCAATAGTATTGTTATTCTCAATAACAAATATATGTTGTGAATTTAAGTAGTTTTATAGCTTGAAATTAATGACCAACAAATTCAATAAATTGTCCAATTATTGAAATTCTATTCAGCTATTTTAGTTTGAATAAGGACTAAATTGCGATAATTCTTAAACTATTCGCCTATTGTGTTAATTTGTACTTTATGATATAAACTATTTTCCTTAAATGAACAGCTAATCAACATATGTTTACAAAACAGTAAAATCTCTTCCATATAACCCTTTGAGTATTAAACAGCTTAAAAAAACTATGTTTGATTAAGAAATTTATTGCATATTACTTGTTAAGAGATCTATTTCTAACTCAGATTAAAGCTACTTGATTAAACAAATACTGCTACAAGCACATAGCTTCAAAAAATCATATACGAGCAATGTTCTTCACAATCGATTTTTGATTCTCGAAAAATTGATAAGTATTGCTCATCCACGATACCCAAGTGGTTAAAGTGATTTCGAATTGCACAAAATTAATAGAAATCCTTCTATTTTTATTTTTATTTGAAAATATTAATCTAAGTTTAGTTGGATTGATTATTACTTTTGAAATATTCAAAACCTTATACTTTTATGTATTAATTTTAAATTAAATAGGAATAAAAGTGTGTTTAATTTGAACTTTTATTTAAATTAAAATTTCGTTTAAAAAACCTAATTCTTTTATATAAACTTGGAACTACTTTCTATTAAATATACAACTAACCTTTTAGATGTTGAATTATGAGAATTTAAAATTAATCTTGACATAAACCATAAACTAGTTGTAAAATTGGGCATTATACCTATACTAAAGTAGAAGATAAAAAAGAAATTTGGAATGATATAGTAAAGTTTGATCCAAGATATAAATATGATGAAGAAAGATTAGTAATGTTATCTGAATTATGGCATAAACCAAGTGATGAATTACTCAAAGGATTATTGAGTGTCCCTTTTAGATTTGTTGGTCCATCTGATAGTATTCTGACTAATGGTATGACTTATAAAGTATGGGATAATGCTGGAGCTAATAATTCTACTGTACCATTTAATAATGGATACAATGTTATTAATGTAAAGCCAAATAAAAGATATAGATTACGTCTGATTGCTGCCAATGGACTTTCGTTCCTTAGTTTCCGTATTCCAGGACACAAGTTTACTTTAATTGAAGCCGATGGTACTATTATTGAGCCTGTTGAAGTTGATCATGTTGAAATGACTCCTGGACAAAGATATTCTGTTATTATGGAAACTAATCAACAAGTTGATAATTATTATGCTTATACTCAAGTTACTGGTGGTTCTGTAACCCCTAACAATGGTGTTGCTATCCTTCACTATGATGGTGCTGAAAGTGCTGATGCATTAAAAAGAATATCAACTACTCCACCAACTCCTACTGGACCATTCAATCGTTGGGTAGAATCCCAACTATTCACATCAAAATGGTATAACAAAGGACTCAGCTCTCATTATTATCCAGTTCCTAAAAAGGCAACCAAAGAAATTATATTAAATGTAATACCATCAACTACACCTGAAGGAAATTCAATCTATACTATTAACGATGTTGTTGCAAAGCCAAGGAATTCAACTATATGGGACAATGTTGTTGCTGGACGCCACAAGCCTACTCCAGGCATCTATGAAATCACTGAAGGTGATGATGTTCAGATTGTATTGCAACATTATATGCCTGCTGGACGTGCTTGTGCAACACATCCATGGCATTTACATGGTCACTCTTTCTTCGTTGTAGGACATGGATCTGATGTATATAACCCAGAAGTTGATAGAAAAGCTAATGATACTGAATTAGCTTCATCTGATAAAACCCCGTTATATGGTAATGTATTTTTGTGTTTAAGAATTTTACTAACAATTTTTCCACTTGATAGTGCTTAAAAGATCGAAAAAGTAATGAACCCAAAAAGAACACTCCCATATAGAGATACTTCTACCTAATATGTAAATAATATTACAAACGCTACCAAATCTTCTATTCATTAGTTGTCCGATATATTTGGCGTTAAAATTAATAATCAAAATTCAAATGAGGATTTAAAATATTACAAGTTCTCGTGTAGTTAAAGATGGAGTAGGTACCATGTAATTGATATGCTATTCGTTTTAAGTCTGATGACTTTGCCTCTTGGTATGTACATTGTCATATTACCACAAATATATTTATGATTAAACAAGTTATTGTTAATGAATCACTTAAAAATCAATAAACCAAATATTTTTGTTCTTTAATCAAAATAAAATTTTATAGATTTTCAAATTATTTTTTATTCTTTAGTTGAATATAAATTATTTGGTTTTTTTCATCAGCTTATAGAAAACAATATTTATCGAATATCATATACACGTTATACTCATACATCATTGTATGTATAGTAAATACTTTAGATATTATATGTAGAAACTAATACAAGCATTTTTAATAAAACAAGAATGAGTATTAATCAACTATAATCATCTATTTTGTTTAGACCTTATCTAAAAAAAGGATGGACAACTAATAAGTAACCATAATTTCAATAAAAGAGCTAATAAACACAGGTATTAACTTAAATAGTCTACCTTTACCTTCCAACAATTCATTTTGTTTAAATTATTCCAAATAGGATATTTTTTATTATACGAGTAATAGTACTATCTCAACACTTTTTGATTACTCATTCCAAAAATGATATGATTTATTAAAGACAATAAAAATCCAAGATGAAGTAAAACTGAAGTTTGTTTAACAGAAAAGAAGTATAGACAGAGGGTTAGAAGAAAGATTTAAAAAATGGAAAACGTTTAAAATAGAGCCATCAAAGGTCAATCCAAATTTTAGTGAGACTCTAGTTGCTTTTTATTGGGTTTAGTCTTATGGAAGGGATACTTGATCTCCTCTACAAGGAGATCTTTCATTCTACCATTATGACTTTGAAAGAAGGCAATATCGCAATTGAACTATAATGCATATATATTGTTATTTTAAATTTTATTTAAAAAATTAGACCTTAGTGTGCTACGTAATTTGCGATAGAATTTAAATAATAGAAATATGAAATTTCATACCAAACAAAGTGAAATTTCTATACTTAATAATTAATATATAAGCTTATGGTGATGTGTTTTTAAGAATTTTACTAACAGTTTTTCCGCTCAAGTAGTGCCTAAAAAAAGGAAAAAGTGATGAGACTAAAAAAACACCCCTTTATTTTTTTGAGAAAAAATTCTTGAAAGAGCGAAGTCCCCAAATGGATATTTTATTAAATAAGAAAATTGAACAAAAGAATGAAGAGTCCATAGAAGAAGGATCTCAGAGTCTTTCTTATTATAGCTCAACCTTGATACTTTGAAACTGAAGCCATCACCCCAAGCAATGTGTCATTCTATAAAAAGATATAAAGTGAAGAGATTTATAGGTTTATCAACAAACGAAAGCTTGGAATGATGCCTACAAATAGATTAAGGAGTAGACAGGGAGAATGTGTAAGCTTGTTTAAATAAAAAAAGCTTTGAATAAAATAATAAAATAGTATAAATTAAATAAACTATCTATTTTAACACAAGAATTTCTATATTTCTTTATTTCACGAGTTTTTACTGACCCAAATTAAAAAAATATTCTCAAATAATGAAAAAAAGATATTTCCATATTTAGTAATAAAAAAATTAATTGAAGTATCATTTTTACTCCTTGCCTAATTTAATCCTTTAGCTAATTAAAGTATGCTTTCCATAGCATAAAATGTATTACTTATGATATTGAGAAGTTACAAATTATTAATGTATCTTATTGAATTCAAAAATAATTCTCATATTAATGTATTAAGTTTGTTGCTACTACTTCAACAATCGTAGTTAAACTTTGAGTTATTTTTAGAAAATAAATAAAAATTATTGTTGGTATAGTTACTATATTCGAGTTTGGAAAAATTTATTGAGAAAAACTTCTTTTAGTATCTGCCACTAGGGTTTGAAAATTTTAAGTTACTTCCTTATAGTGTCATTAGGTATAGAGTAATTGCTATAAACCAGTTTTTGACCTTTAATACAGGAACTTTATAGAAGCATATAACAGGCTAAAACCATTATTAACAAGATACTTTTTTTAAAATATATAGTTGTTAAGAAAGTAACCTGGATAAATTTAAAATTAAAATTCTATAAAATTATGATAGATAAGGCTAATAGATTTAAGCTTACTTATCCTACCAATACATTATGTTTGACTAATAGATAAAGATGATGTCGTTACTATATAACTTTTTAAATTAATAAAGCGTTTCTAATTTATTGTATAATTAATTGATATAATTAATTGCTAAATTAATCAACTAATTTCACTTAATGATTTAATTCTAGATATTGGCTTAGTTTACCTTATTTAGATAATAGCAAGTAAAAGGGTTTAATATATTAAAATCAAATATATAGTTTATTAGTTTATTAGTTTATTAGTTTATTAGTAACATATAACAAATTTATCAAGAAGTATTTATTTATATCTAAGTTAGAAGTGAGATGAAGCGTTTAATAAGCTAATAATAAAAATTAAGACAATAAATTATCTAAAGAAAGACTTGACCTCTTCTCAGAAGAAGATGAAGTATTTGATTGTAATTGGTTAGTAGTTGGATAGTTAGTAAAAAAAGAGATATCATTAGCTATATAAGCAATATTTCTAGTTAAGTTTTCTGGAGATGAACTCATAACTAGCTGGTTGCTATTTGAATATCTAATGTTATCATTTAGTAAATTAGAAATCGGTATTACATCGCCACGATTTGGAATATAGTCTTCTCTCATTTCATTTAATTCTAAATCGCTTCGTCTTCTCCTATGTTTTGATTTAGCTCTTCTATTTTGGAACCAAACCTGTACTGCTCTAGGACTTAACTTAATTGTTTCAGATATTTTACTTCTAGCATGTACATCTGGTTTAGGGTCGGTATGGTAATATTCTTCTAAATATTTTATTTGCTCTGGAGAATGTCTTGCTTTCTTATCAGGATCATACACCATGATTTTAGCTTCTGAGGATGAAGATGTCGATGTAGCGTAATGTTTAGCTCTAGTAAAATCCATTATTGTTTAATTTTAAAATAGTTCATGATCAAATATTTTTATTTGCTTTATATACCAAAATCTGAATATTGTTGAAATTTTTTTGTTCTTAACCATTTATAATGAAATATTATTTGTAACATCTAATTTTATTAAAGTACTTAAATTAATTATGACATATTAGTAAGACGATTACCTTGGCTTTGAAAAACTATTGTTAAAATTTTTGCTACTTACTAATTAATCAACTATTAATTAAAAAGACTTTATAAAGATACTTGAGCTAACTGGAATAGACGGGAAATTGCTGCTTTATTGCTCCATTACTTTCACATCTCAAAAAGGTAGTCTCAATTTTCTTATGCTTTTATTTCGCCTTTTTTACCTTAAAAAAGCTGATTAACTCTCAGTTTGAAGCATATAGTTATCATTTAGGTAAATATAAATTCAATCTATTATTTAATAAACAATAGTATCAAATTCATTGTATTACAATGTATTATGAATTGCCTTTTAATTTGCTGTACTTCAAAGCTGAGATAGTTGCTTATTATAAAAATTGAAAAAGATTAAAAATAATGTTATTTTTTCATTCGCACACCTTTTAGGAACTTTCAAGTTTTACAGCATAAAATTGCTTATAAAGTTTTATAGCTGTGCTTAAATTTCACTAAAAATATATCCAATATATCCAATATATCCTACTTCCATATAGATTACATATGGGAGTGTTTTTTTTGACTTCATTATTTTTCTATTTTTTAAGCGCTATTTAAGCGGGAAATTTGTTAGTAAAATTCCTAAACACAAAAATACATCCCCATATATTGAATTAAATTTAAAGAAAGCTTGAAACAAATCAGTATTTGAGGATGTTTTTTGGTTTCATTATTCTTTCCATCTTTTAAGCGCTATTTGAGTAAAAAAATTGTTAGTAAAATTCTTAAATACAAAAATACATCCCCATTTATTATTTTTAATGCTCTTAAACCTTTAAGTCAACCTTATTTTATACCATACTTTTGTGACTTATAATTAAAATAGTATTTTTTCATATTCCTGTATGTTTTAATAATAGTATAGCTTTAACAGTCTAGTTTTTCCTTTAGGAGTAGTTCCTAGATTGAAAACTAGCAGTGTATTCGCAGAAAATTTTATTGCCTATTTTTACTTAATCCTTTCATAAAGATCAAAAATCTAAAACATTATAATAAATCTATTATATTATATCCGTACTTTATAAAAAACGGAATTAAGCTATTTGAAACCAGTTTGATATCAGTGAACTTTTGAGGTTTGAAACAGATAAATTGATATAATAGTCTAAAGTTTTAAAAAATCCTGAATGAACTTATATTGCTAATTGATTCCTATTAGTAAAATAAAACCAAAGTAGCTGAAATATTGTAGTGATATGAAGATAAAAAGTCAAGGTATAAAAGACAATAAGATTAGATTACCTTTAATAAACGAAAAAATTCGGAAAATTACAGACAAATGAATTGTTGTATACTTTTCAACTAAT
Organism: Batkoa obscura; assembly: GCA_030770535.1. NCBI lineage: Eukaryota > Fungi > Entomophthoromycota > Entomophthoromycetes > Entomophthorales > Batkoaceae > Batkoa > Batkoa obscura. Next base: position 95,095 of record JASVEC010000073.1, read on the forward strand.
ATAGATACTATTTATGTTGTCAATTTGTTATCCGTAATATGCATTTTATACATTTATAGTGACTTAATTACTAGCTAATTTCACCGTTTAATTGGGTTTTAATATAAAATTAAAAATAGATTTTCTTTATAAAGTTTTATAATACGGCATTATGAAATTTTGAGCACATTTGGAACAAGAGACCCTCATTTTTATACTTTTATAGTTATAAAGCAAAACTATTAGATCACCTTTAGCTGGAATAATCAATTCTTTATATGATTTTTAGGGATAATAGAAGCATTACCAACTTATTATTTTAAAACTAATAATGTTTAGCTTACAATAATGGTACAATTTTTTTAAATCTTTATACAAATAAATAAATTAAAAATGTATTACAAAAAATGATCCTGGAATATACTAGATTTAGCATATACATTTATCTGGAGCTAGTTTTTAGCCATGATAAAGTGGTATGACAAGAAATAAAATGATAAATTCTTATTATAAATACGCAAAAATAAATACGACATGTAAGGAAAGTAACAATTCTCTTAAAATGCAATTTTCCTAAAGTGGCAAATATAACTAAGCTTATTTATCAGTTGCTTATAGGATGGTAATTCCGAATAGTATATAAAGTAATACCCAATCTCTTTTTTTTACTTTTATTTTATTTAATAAACAGCATCCTATTTGTTTT
>JASVEC010000074.1:0-95342 GCA_030770535.1 Batkoa obscura
ATTCTTTAATAGCGTATTAAATAAAATCTAATTCTACTATCAATATTAAAGATAGTAAAATTGATTTTAAAGGGTTGAACTTAGGTCAACTATATAACCAAGTTGACGGATTTAAATCAAGGCTATGGTTTATCGTGATCTTTTAACTACCCCGCCATGTACTGAAGCAGTCCCGATTTATTATTTCTGATAAGAATATACCAATTTCTAAAGCTCAATTAGATGTTTTTAAAATGTCAGTTCATGACAATAACGCAAGACCAATTCAAAAACTTACTGAATTCCATCAGCCTTCCTATCTTAGACTTTAAGAAATGTGAGAAATGCATAACTAAACAAAGTTAGTTAAAATTACTTTAAGCATTTATTAAATAAATAATCCATATTTCTATCTATAATAATTTCATACTTTTTCAATTTCTATCGAGCAATTTCAATATATCACTTTAATGAAAAAGCATTTGACTAAACTTTAGTACTCTTTGTACATAGACGCTTAATAATTCTTGTTAACTATAGTAACTTGTTCTATTTAGGACAAGCTTAGAAGGCATATATATAATATTTTGAGTAAGAGAATGATGTTTCACAACAGCTTATATTTACTCTTGAATCATTCAATAATTCAATAGTTGAATATTTATAAATTGCTTTTATATGAGTTAAAATTCCTAAAACTAAAGGAGAATAGTCTTTGGAAAAATCACATTTGCCACTCAATCTCTAGCTTTAGTAGTTTGAGCATGGTCTTCCCTGATTTTTTTTGAGGTTTTTTAGCTCTCTTACCTTCCATTAAATTTTTATCTTGGTCGCCAGTCTTGGGACCATGGACTCTTTCTATCCCAAACTTTCAGCAGAGAAGCTACAGTTTCCATCTTACCCGATTTCCCTTTGTCTCACATTTGACTAAACTCTTGCAAAAGAGAATATAAGTTTTCTAAATATGATTTTACCTATTCTAAATCCTATGCTTTGAATTTTAAGATTACTTCTAATTGTTTAGTAACTTACTTCTCTACTTTGCCTCTTCTTACTTCTTTAAAATGCTCCCCCCTCATACACGTTTCTTTTCTTCTAGAAATAAAAGTACTTGAGGTTTAATTGCTTTACAAGATTTGAAAAAACGCATCAAAAAGTTGTAGTTGATACTAAATCTATCGATGCTCACATAATTATAAACTGAAAGCATGAAATTACAACATTTGTTAAAATTCGAATGAGTTGACTACATTGTGTTTTTGTTGGTTGATGATTCTAATTATTTAAAATGTACTGAGATAAAGGCTCAATCGTCATCAGGCTAATTAAAAATACTGGATCTAAGCCAAGTTATCAAAAATATACAGTCAGTGAATAGCTTGGCTTTTAAGGATAAGATCCATAGTATAATAGGCTTAAAATTGCAACAAAAGAATACTAAATATATATAATCCATAGTTAATAGTAGCTATAAATACAAGATAAACATAATATTTATAACAGTTTTATACTATTTACCTGAAATCTCACACTACCGAAAAACCATAGGCGTAAATTACATTGACGAGTTGGATTCATCAAATGTTTCTGTAATTACAAAACTCCTTTTTGTTTGGAACAATTTTTTAAAAAAATCTGGATTCAGGTGATTAAAAAAAATACAACCAATTAGAACTCAATAAGCTAAGATATCTCGGCATAGAATCAACTAAATTGAGATTAATTTTTTGGCTTGTTTAGTTTTTACAACCAGTTAGTTTAAATTTATTTAAGCAAAGATGGATAATAATACAAATAAAAGTGGAAAGGATGATAATTATGACCCAATTAAACAGGATAGTTATAATCCAGTGAAGGATAGTAGCTATAACCCAGTAAAAGAGGATAGTTATAATAAATCTAGTATAATGCCAAGTAAAGAAGATAGTTCAAGGGCTGAATACCAAAAAGAAGAGAGTGGTGATAGATCTCATAGAGAGGCTCGCGGGAATAGCAATCGAGATGATTATCATCGTCGTACAGAAGACAATGATAGGTACTCAAGAGAATCAAGGAATAAAGGTGAGGAAAGAAGTAATCGAGATTCAAAGTATAGTGGCGGTGAAGATAAGTATCATAGGGATTCAAGAAATAGTGACAAATATACTAGAGATTCAAAATTAGATGATGGTGATAGATACCCCAGAGATTCGAAATATAGTAGTGGTGAAGATAAATATTATAAAGATTCAAGGAATGGTGGAAATGGAGATAAATACATTAAAGATTCTAAAACGGGTGACACTGATGATTATTATTCTAAAGAATCAAAAAACGGCGCTAGTGGAGATAGATACACTAGAGAATCAAGAAATGGTGACAAGTATACTAGAGATTCAAAAAATAGTGGAGGGGATGATTATTACACCAGAGATAGCAGAGTTCGTGAAAGTAGAGGATATGTTAGAGATGATTATGGTAGAAAAGATCATAGAAGTACTAAAGAATATGATGACGTTCCAAGAAGCTCTAGAGATGAACGTCGATACCCTGATAGAAGAGAAGATGAGAGAGCCAGAAGTAGGAGGGATGCAGGCAGAACCAGAGATACGTATACATCAGAAAGAGATAAATATCAGAGTATAATCGGGGAAAACAGCTTGAGTTATGGAAATATAGGAGGGAGTAATTTAATTAGCAATAATAAAGATGGAAATGAAAGCTCCGATTATGAATCTGCAATCGAAGATAAAAAACCGGAAATACTAAAAGAAGTACAAAAACCGGTTCCAGCTCCTCTTACTGGGTTTGAATTGGTCCTATCTCATAAAAGAGGGACTTTTCAACTTTCTGATTACTATAACTATGCAGTAATTTTTATCAAATTTAGACTAAATACCTTTAATCAAATTTTGAATTTAGATGTATTATTTAAAAGGAGGCGAATTGTACGATGCAAAGGAAGCAGTCGTTTATGGTATTTCAAAAGGTACTATTAAAGTAATTATACGGAAAAACAAAATAATGAATAAAATTATTTAGCTCGTCGTCAATTAATAGATGCTCAGCTTAATGATAAGCAAATAAATGACTCAGAAAATGTATTAAAATGTATATTCAACTTGCTATATGGCATCATAGCTATCATATGTCATCAAAAAACATTCATTCTCTACTACGATGAATTACACAATGCAATGAATATTGGGTTGAGTGAAGCTGATCGACTTGCATCCGAAAAATTTGGTGGTAGAATTGAATATAGTATTATACGTGGTTATTTTGCATTTTTCTCTCAAAAATACCCTTTATCCAGAGAATTTTTTGAAAGAGCTCTAACAATCAAAAGTGACAGTGCTACTGCACTTTACGGTATGGGTTTAGCATGCTACTTTGACAAGGATTATAAAATGGCATTGAAACATTTTTTAAAGGTATTGGTTATACAAGTTAAAGGTGAGTTAGATCTTCCTTTTAAGGTTATTGATGTAAGGGTAGCTATTGCTCAGTGCCATCTCAAATTAAATAATATCAATAAGTTTTTTTTTGTCCTTAAAGGAGCTACTAAACAAGTAAGCTATGTTAATTTTACTCCTATATAAACTTAACTGTTTTATTTAGTCTCCTAATGATGATAAGATGTTAGCCTATTATTTAGTGACATTATTAAATCAGTTTAAAAAAAATCCAAAGTTGATGATTAAATTAGATGATAAGACTATACATATTATTGATGAACTTCAAATTACTTGTGAAAATGCAATCTTGCAATTTCCAGAAAATCAAGTGGTCAATATTGTTCAGGCTGAACTATATTTTTTTGAGAGAGACTTTGAAAAGGTATGAGTTATTCAATCAATCGACAAGAATTAAATTTAGTAAATTTCTATAGGCATTCGAATTTGCTAAAAAAGCAAGTATTGAGGTAGGTTCTTATGATCCATACGTTAATTCAGAAGCAGCAGCCATGTTAGGCAAAATTTATTATTTTATGAAAGACTATGATAATGCAAAATTCTTTTTTCAACATGCGTTGAAGTACAATCCATATTGTTCATTGGCTAGCATTGGAGTTATTTTGGTATCTGTAATCAAAGGTAAATTAATTTTTATATTTTAGTATATTAATTTAATATAATCTGTTTTAGGGGACTTTGTTGCTGCTAAAAAAGCAGGTGAGCATGCAATAAAAAACAATCTTTGGTCTCTTGATCCAAAAAGTACAGAAGATATCAAATTAACTTTGGTAAGACTCCTATTTATTTTATACATCTTATTGATATTAAATTAACATTAGTTCTTCATTATTGTATCTTGTCAAGTTATGTATATTAATGGTCCAGGTGAAAGTGATGAATTTAGAATTGCAGCCCGTGTTGCAAAGAAGCATTTGGATTCTTTCATGTCTTCTATGGATATTAATTTAAAGGATGATATGTTTAATGCTTTTTCTGCTTATGGTAGAGCATACACTAAAACAGATTCCCTTGCACCATTATCAATTAATGAATATAATTATGCCAATGCTATTTATTTAGAAAATGATGAGCCTTCTGCAAGAATTAAATTATCAAAAAACTTTAATAATATTGGAGTATGCTACTTAACATTGGGTAATATTAAATTGATCTTAATATTAATAATATTTATTAAAATAAATTTAGGGCAAAATCAGGATGCATTTGAGAGCTTCCGAAAAGCAGTAAAAGCAATAAAATACATTGATAATGAAGAAAGTAAAATGGTCTGGATAACTTATTCATTTAACACAGCGGTAGCATTTGAAAGTGCAGGTTTAATTAAATCGGCCAAAGAAATTTATAAAACACTTAATGAAGAATATCCTAGTTATTTCCAGGCACCATTAAGGTTAGGAATTATTGCTTATAGAAATCGAGAATACTTCAAAGCAAGATCTTACTTTTATCAAGTGGTTGAAAGTTGTAAAGATTCCACTAAAGAAGAACATAAATTATTTTGTAAAGAAGCACATTTATTTTTGGCCCAAATTTACCATAATGTTAAAGTGTTTGATAAATCCATTGAAAAATTTAAGTGGATAATCGATCATTTGGATAAAGAAAATGTATATGCTCACTGTGCTATTGCTTATAATAATTACTGTATTGCTAGAACTTTAGATGGAGATAAAAGAAGAGTAATTTATATTCTATTAAATTTTACTATTAGTTTAATACATTTATAGAGGATAGCTTATTTTAATGAATCTGTCAAATATTTTATATTAGCTCGTGAAATTGATCCTGGTAATCCATTTATGTTAACTGGATTTGCTACCCTTTTAAATGATAGACAAATATATGATATACCATTAAAAATATTTAATATAGTAAATTTAATATATAATGAAATATAAATATATTAATAAATTTTAATCTAGATAAAATCATCTTTACATTATGTTGAAATGGATAGAAATCTTGGTATTATTCAATATAGGAATGAATTATATGAAGAGTCATTAGCTAGTGTAATACAGTCTATAAATAACAAAAAATTAATATTAATTTGATTTCTTAGCTTGAAAAAGTATTAAAACATGGTAAATATCATGATTATCGTGTACTTCAAATGAAAGCTAGGGTACAACATGCTTTAAGTTTAAAAAAGAAAAACCTTCGAATGATGCTTAATTGTATCGATACAATGAGAGAAGTAAGTCATAAAAAATAACGACAGATTCATATTAATAAATTATTTAGGCTGTAAAACTAGAAGGTCAAAATGTGCTTAAATATGATTTAGGAATTGCACTTCAAAGTTATAGTGTAATGGTAGCTAATATGGATCCAAAAGAAGTAGGTAGAGCTATGGTCGATTTTGCACTGGAACATATTGAAGAAGCAAGAAAGTAAAGAATCAACCGATTTTAAATATTGAAAAAATATTAATTAAATTAACATAGAGTATTTGACGAGTGCTCCAAAGCAACTGATGCAGGAATAATATATAGTTTAGATACATGTAAAAATCGATTTGGATTTGCTACCACTATTAAAGCCAAGTTGGAAGTTTTGAAAGAGTTTGTTTATAAAAATACAAAACCAATCGTTCCTATGCCAGCTAGTCAAGATTACTTAGAACATGTTGCTGAGTTTGAAGCTAAAGTAAAATTTAAAGTTAATTTTAAAAAATTAATAATTAATAATTAATAATTAATAGGAAAGGGAAGAAAGAGAAAAAGAAGAAGCTAAATTATTAGATAGAAAAAGAAAAAGAACCGAAAGAAAAGAAATTCGTAGAAAAAAGTATACACCATTGGATTTATTATTCAAACAAGAAGAAAAGAAATTGAAGGATGAGATTACGAAAGCTAAAGAAGAAAATAATATCGAATTAGTGCAAAATTTGGAAAAAGAAGTGCAATTAGTTCAAGAGAAATACCAAGATGAAGAAGCTAAATTGGAAGAAATTCGTAAAGAATTTGAAAATTAATAATAATTGATATCAAACTATTAAAATTGAAAGTATTCTTTATTAAATTCTAAAATTAAATTACGTTTCTTTATTTTATTTTATTTTATTTTAAACTCTATTCTTTTATTTTCAATGTTTTGTTGCTTTGTTTTGATAATATTTTTTATTAATTATATAATTATATAATTATATAATTATATAATTGTATAATTGTTTTACTAATTAATCTTACAAATTGATATTAAAAAAGTTTGAATATTTCAAAGACTGACTAATCTTGTATAAAATTGTAGTTTATAAAAATCGAACTGAAATTAGTATATAAATTTGAAATTGACTATTTCAATTAAAAGCTATTATATTTTTTAAATAAACATAGATTTTAATGACTTCAAGCTTCACTTTAATATTCCTTTAGTTTCTAATTTATATTCATTGGAATATTATTAGTTATAAATCAAGTTTTAAAACTTTTAGAATGATAAATGATTCTTTAGAATTCTAGTTAAATAAATCTCAAAATTAAATTTAAGCTTCATTAAATACAACCTAAGACAATCGAAGAAAAGATAAAAGATAAACCTCAATGAAACAGATAAGTAGATGAACGTTATAATTCTATCAGACTATAAACTCAATGAAATATATCAATTATTTCACTTGTAAATTACAAACCCCCTAAATTCCAATAAAAGATCTCACTTTTTTTAAAAATTATGCAATATCGATTCTTTTAAATAAAATAAAACTAAAATAGTAAAAAAGAGATCCTTAAAATAAATAGTTGTAGTTTTTTTTATCAGTAAATACTTGGATTCCGCCCTTAATTCCTTAAATTTAACAAGTTAAAGGGGAAAGCATATGGTAACAACCAGTTTTTAAAACATAAGTTTTATAAAATAAATCCATTATCTGTTAAAATTTGTTTTTTTACTGTTATTATAATATCTTAAAGAGGAGAGTAAAATTTAGTTTTATATTTTGATGTTTTAATTAATATAGTATTAAAACAGATTAAAATAATTACATTTCTTTAGTATTTTGTAATAATTATTTTGAATTCAAACTATTTTACAAATATTTAAGGGATAAAAAAGTTAAATCTCAATCAATTATTATTGGCTGAATATTGAAAATAAGATAATAATGTATAATTAAATAAAGACACTTAATTTTATAAAGAATTAACCTAAAATAATTCAATAGTTGAGAATAAACTTCAATTATTGAATTATTTTATTTTATTTTTATTCTTATTTTTATTTTAGTTGAATCTATTATTAACTATTTGTTAGTTTATTGAATTTAGTTTTCAATAGTTTATTACTTTATTTTTAAATAGTATTGAGGTATTGTTGATAATTCTAAAAAGTAGGTTTCCTTATTTAAAGTTGAATTTAAATTTGAATCTGAAGATTTAATTCTATCTTATTCAATTTAATAATCATAATGATGAGTAAATTGCTTTCATAATAATAGTAATAAAGATAACATATATATATTAATTATTAAAATTCATTTAAAATTTAATAATATAAAAGCTAGATTCAAGTTTAAGTTCAAATAACGGAAATCACTATATTTGATAATAATAATAATAATGATAATAATATCAATCAACTAACTTTTAAAATTAATAAAGTTAAGGATAACTGAAGTTCAGTGAAATAATAGTTAGTTTAACAATAATTGATGGAAATATATATATCAAACAATTATTTCAAAAAACAAGTTAGCATAGATTTAGCGAAGCTATGACCCCCAAAACAATATTGGAAACAATAGTGGCAAATAGAAAATATTCAACTAAAATCTGGAACTTAATTTACAAATGCAATAAAATAAAATCATTGAAAATTTATTATAAAGAAATAAAACTAGCTTAAATAAGTTAAATTTCAATTGATTCGTTGTATTTCAATTTATAATACAGGTTTATAATTCATAACTATCCGGGGTTAATAAAATTCTTCAGTTGGGGTTTTACCAGATATTCAAATTATTAAGCATAAGCCAATATTTTCAAAAGTTATTCAATGTGGAGTTTATATTCTTAATTAAATACAGTTGTAATATGAAATTTCATTCATTCGAAGCCAATATTGTTGATACGTTTAAATAACAATTCAACTTTTATTAATTGTAAATAGAATAATGATGAAGGGATTAATAAATATAGGGGATAATGCTAAAATAGGTTAATGAAGGGATTAATCTTAAGTGGATGCTAAAGATCGAGTAAAATAAAGTTAACTTAATGTAGGTTAAACTCAAGATAAATCAGCTGAAATTGGACAACAAATAATAATTTATACTTCAAGGAAAAATCAGATATAAAATGAGGATTTAAGGTATCATTTTGATTGTAAAATAATTTTATTTTTATATTTCATATTTTATATTTTATATATTTTATATATTTTATATTCTTTATCTTAGTTAATAATTCAATTATAATTAAAAATGAATCTATTTTTCTATTCATTTTTAACATGTATTTATTGTTATAATATATTATTACATTCTGGATATGGAGGTCGATCCCACATTAAAAGTGTATTAGAAATCAGTGATTTGTTAGTATTACGGGGACATCAAGTCAAATATTTAGGATTAGAAGATAACTTAGATTATTTAAAGGGATATAATATAACTGGTCATTTATTGGGACCACCATTACAAAAAGATCAAAAACAAATACAACATGAAATGAAATTAACAATAATGAATAAAGAAAGTCGAAGTAACCCAATGAAAGCAATGGCTAATTCAGTATTCCCATTAATGGAATTAAATTATGATCAAACATATTTAAGTTTAAAACAATACATTTTAAATAATTTTGATTTAATAGATTTAATGATTTGTGACTTTATTGCTAATGCTTGTATTGATTTAGCTAAACAATATTCAGTTCCATTAATTGTAACAATGCAAACAACAGATGGCTTAGGTATTACACATTCACCTTATGTAATTAATAACTTAGAATATGGACCATTATATACTAATGAATTAAGTTTATTGCAACGAATTAAAGCATTAATTATTAATCCTATTAAAGGAATTTATTATTTAATGCCATTGATCAATAGATTAAATAAAATAAGAAAAAAATATAATGTATCCAAAAGTTACACAGTATTTGGTGATAATGAGAATTATTCTCTGAATTTAGCTAATACATTTACTGGCTTTGAACCAGCTATTAATTTACAACCTAATCTTCATCATATTGGTCCAATTTTATCTAAAAGTAATTCCAGTTATAAAAATAATATCAAAGTAATTACTGAAATTGAGAATTATTTGAATATTAAAAGTAAAGTATTATATGTAGGATTTGGTAGTTTATCAGTATTAAATGAAGAATTAAGTGAACAATTGATGTTGTTATTATTGAAATTAATCGATAATGAGATATTCGATGGCATTATTATTAGTTTAGGAAAAACAGAACTAAAAGATATTAAAAAAGAGATATTATTTAATAATCAATATTATAATATACATAAAATGATTAAATTTAATAATAATGATAATATTAAATTCTATTCTTGGACACCACAAACTAATATTTTAAATCATGATAATGTTAAATTGTTTTTATCTCATTGTGGTTTAGAATCTAGTTTCGAAAGTATAGCAGCAAAGAAACCGATCTTATGTATGCCTTTATTTGGTGATCAATTTCGTAATACTCGAAAGTTAAGTGATTTAGGTATTAGTAAATACGTGGATAAAGACAATATCAATTTTCAATTAATAATCCAAGATATTTTATATTTATTAAATGATAATTTAGTACAAATGAATTTATTAAAAACAAATCAAATGATTGGTAATACTGAAGATAAAATTCAATATGCAGCTACTTTAATTGAACAACATATTAATCTTGCTAAACTTTGTCGTCCATTACAACCTTATAAAAAGAATGAAATACCGTGTGAATTAAGTCATTTAATACCTAAAAAAAATAAGTATTTTTATCAGTTATATAATATGGATATTTATTTTTTATTCTTATTTTTCATCTTCTCAAGTCTACTAATACTCATTTATTATTTGTTATCCCTCACTTATTTTTATTTAAAATATACCAATTTTTTAGTCCAAGATAGTCCAAAGATTAAACTCTTTTAATTCTATTATATTATTCCATCTATTCCAATTGGCTACTTTTTCCCTATTAATTCTTATTTGTATATTCTTTCTATAATACATTCTATTAACATATAATAAAATGAAGCATGTAAATTGATAATAGTATTTTAACTTGAATATTTTAACGTTTTCAAACTTAATCCAAATATAGTGAGTGGCATAATTTAGTTAACTAATTTATGTTAACACTCCTTTTTAATTATTGATTTAGTTTAGTTTAGTTTAATTTAATTTAGCTCAAGCTATGGATACAAAAGTTTTTAAATATCACTAATAGATGATTTTTTAGTATAATAAATATTTTAATAGTTAAAATTCTTAATAAGAAGTTGCCTTCTTGGCTCAGTTGGCAGAGCGTCCGCCTAGTAAGCGGAAGGTCATTGGTTCGATTCCGATAGAAGGCATTATTAATAACAGCTAGAGCTGATTCAATAAATTTTTTATTACCCTGTAAATAATAGTAATGTGTTTTAATATTAAATTATCTCTGATTTTTTTGAAACAAATATATGTAGATGTATTTTTGTGTTTAAGAATTTTACTAATAACTTCTCCATTCAAATAGCGCTTAAAAGATAGAAAAGTGATGAAGCCAAAAAAACATCTTGATATTGTATTTATTTTTTCAAAAGTGTTGGTTGATAATTTGCTATAATTTCTGTAAAATTAGTATATTGAGTAATATTTGATTTTTTTGATAATAACAGGTGTTTTAATGTTCAGTTATTTTAATCGGAAGTTTTGAATTCAAATAGAAAGTTTAATGCCCTATCAAGTTTTGTATAAGTTTTTTTGTTTTACTTCTGATAAACCTTTGATTTTCAATTTATTAAAATTCACAAATGTTTCTAAAATAATAGTTTTATATTTTGATATATTTTTTATAAAGTTACTATTAAAATATCTTACCTTGCATTATTCCATAATTTGACCATTAAATTTAATAACATTTGTAAATGCAGCATTTTCGTTAATATGACCCAATTGAAATGTGGATTGGGCATTTTCGATTTTGTATTTGCTAAGTAGAAAACTAGAAATAGTCGTGATAAAACTCAGATAATACTAAATTAAAAATACCCAATTCACATTTCATTGGCCCAGTAACAACCTGTTGATAACAGAAGGTTTCTAAGCTATTACAAAATAGACTTACTTCCGTGCTAGTGATAAATAATATTCAAAATATCCAAAGTGATCATTAATTTATCTAATTCTACTTGAACTTACATTAATAGTTAAAAAGTTAAATTTGCTTAAAATTCAATGTCAAGTGAAATAACAATTTTCTATTTACAGTTAATGTTTAGTAACCCAAGCCTAAATTTTTCTGCTAATGCAAAAGAATTAGATAGGTAAATATTAATACATTATGAAAGCTAAAAGTTGTATTATTGTTAATAATTTGTATTTTCAAATTATAGGTATATAAAAAGCAAGGCTTTAGCAGATTGATTATAGTCAAAAAGATATTGATTTTTACGATGAGTTCTTATTTTACTCTTTATATTCTATTACTTGGCTATTTAAACTCAATTCATTCCTATAAAACCAACATTCCATTGAATACAATGCTTCATTCAAGTGTAGGTGGTTGCTCATATATCTAAGGCATACTAAAAATTGGAAAAAAATTAATATTATGAGGGCAGCAAGTCAGTTATGTAACCATTGAAAGTAATATTAAATTTACCCAAGGTTATAGCCCAACCAACTATTTTACAGATAAACTTATCAATGGTGACTTATTAAAAAACGTTATGAGAACTCAGGTGTTATTAAAGCCTAAGATACATCGTATAAAACATTTCTTAGATCTTATTGTTAATTATGTAACTATGTGATATGATGAAACATTAATTCCATTAAAGAAATATCTAACTAATAACCTAATAAATTTGCTATATTATAACTGATTATCTAAAAGTTGTAATGACTTAATAAAACAACTAAAAATACCCGATATTATTGAGTTCTAAGCTATTGATGGATTGAGTATTGAATATCAACCTTATCTAACTTTGGGGAATAAGTATAAATTATTGAATACAAAACAGATATGTTTTTTACCGAGTTTTATGATCAAATTATCACTTTTTATATTTCTTGTTATTATATAAAATAGCATAAAAAACAATTGAATATTAAAGTACATAATAGTTTATTTGATGATTTTAGTTTTTCCTTAATTATTGCTAATATTTTTTTGATTTAGAACCAGTGTTAAAATTATCCTCAAATATGATGAATATTGGACTTATTCTTAGTAAAAATAAGGAAACATTGATACCTGAGTTGAACGAATATTCGTAGACTAACCTAGAAATGTCGCTAAACTAAAAGAAGCAGAAGTTGGGCTTTATGTTGATAAATTTACATTCACACTTAGGTTTTTAAAAGACCAATTTAAGACAATAATTGAAGATAAAAATAACAAATTTCAATCTAACTTATTAAGGGTAAAAACAATTGCTCATTCAGTTCTAAAAGACTTGATTATGCAACTGATTTATTTGAACAACATTTCTATACTACTAAAGCATACAGAAAATATGGATCTCGTGAGACTAATTCTAATTTACTACCTTGCGAACTCAAACACCTTATATCAGTATCATAGCAAATACCTTTTATTTCTACCTGTGGTATCAATACCCATGGTACTAGTATTACAATGATATTAGCAAACTTTATGTTGTTGACTTATTGCTTATATTATCTATTAGATTTTTAAAAAAATTATTATAAGTGTAGTTTAAATAAAAGGAAAGTTAATAAAGTTGAATATCTTATAATTGTTGTTATCGACTATGCTCAATGGGGTTCAATAAAATTCAATAGGAATTAACTTATTACAAAATTAACAATTTATAAAATAAATCAAGTTATAACAACACTCATTTATTAGAATTAATTAGATAAAACAGACCTATTTGATTTTTATTGAATTTATACTAAAGATACTTATTTACAGTAGGAAAAATTCAATATCATTTTAAAAGAGTCAGTCCATTTGATTTAACATTTAATTTTATTATTCGAATGTTCGACCAACTTAAAGGTCAACTAATTTTATATTATTTTAATAAATTAGTTGTCATTGACAAAAGATAATAATGTATAATATTATATTATTTAACATCTTAAAGCAAACATCATTCAAAGAAAAAATCATTGATTTTCCACTCAATTTTCATATTCGTTGTAAAACGCTTCCATAACGTCATCACCCTAACTTTTTAATTGTGTCCACAGAACTCTTTCATAACTGAATTTTTTAAAACACCACCCTTTAGATTGTGACACCATATTGTTAAAGATTCTAACAAATCATTATGATCTCGAATATCTACTTTACTTGCATCACAAAACCAACAATTTTCACCAAACCAATTACAACTTCTCGCTTTAGATGAAAATTCATTACATTTTGTTAATTCAATTCCAATTATACATTGATTGTCTTTTACGCAATAATAATACCCTCCGCTAATATAAAGATCAATTAGAGAGAGAATAATGGGATAATATGAGAGCTTCATAAGCTTAGAACAATATATTAATAAATCCAATTCAGTTAAAATTATATAAAAATAAAAAATAGATTTGTATTTCTACTTTTAATTCTTGGGTTTGTAGTATATTTCAAATTGATTATCCAAGATAATCCAAGATTTTTCTTAAATGAGGTTTGAAAATGGAATTTTTTAATAAAATCTATGCTTCAATTTATTAGAGCAGTTCGCAATCTGTGTCTTCCATTATTTAATTTGGAGTCAATTTTTTAAATATGAATTTAAAGCCTATAGATCTTTTACATGTGGAGATGTATTTTTTCATTTAAGAATTTTACTAACGATCTTTCCGCTAAAATAGCGCTTGAAAATGAAAAAAGTGAAGCCAAGAAAAACATTCTTATATGACTAAAGGATTATTATGTTTGAAAATACAATGTAAAATTAATTATAATAAGTATTTGGTGAGCATGGCTCATTCACAGTATTCAAGTAATCAACTAATAATTTTAAAAGCTTAAACCAACTTGTAGGGTTGATTATAACTAAAAAAATTTGACAACTCAGACTCATCCTTAATAGAAAGTGATTAATAAGAGTTTTTGAGATAACTAAATTCCAGCTACTTTTATAAAGGGGTGTTTTTATTTAATTCAAAAATACGGACAATTCATATGGAAGTACTAATTAATCGCCAACCCATTTTATTTAATATGGTATTATTTTATTTTAAACCCATAGTAACTTGAATATTGAATTTAGCAGAAATTTATTATTCCGTTTTAAGTTTGTTTGATGCATTTCTAAGATATTTAAATGGAAACATGGACAAATGGTATAAAAAATAGAAGGATAAACTAAAGCCTATTGATAATATCAAAATAGCAGTACCATAGATATCAATTCCATTAGCAGAAATAAAGGACATCTGTTCCGATACTGGTATGAGATGTTTAAGTTCACAAGGTGATAAATTAGAATTAGGATCATATGGTTCATATTTTCTACATGCTTTAGCGGTATAAGCATGTTGTTCAAATACATTAGCAGCATAGCTAAGTCTTCTTGAATTATGATGAGAGATGGTCTTCATTCTTGATAAATTTGACTTGAATTTATCGTCTTTATCTTCAATAATGGATCTGAGTTGCTCATTCAATGACTCTGGTGTAAATGTATATTTGTTAACAAAAATTCCAGTACCAATTTCTTCCAATTTAGCTGCATTTCTTGGTTGATCTCCAAACAAGGCAACGCATACTACTGGTGTACCTGAATAAATGGCCTCAAAGACTGATTCTAACCCACCATGAGAGATGAATACTTTAGTACTTTTATGATTTAAAACCGAAACCTGTGGAGCCCAGGATAGTAATTTAACCTTATCGTTTTTTCCTTCAAATAAATCATGTACTTTGACTTTACCACCTTTACCATCATTTACTTCAATTGGGAAGTTGTCTTGATTAGTGTGTCCTAATCCCCATATTATACCATCAATAGTATTTTCTTCAATAGCTAATAGGGATGCTTCTAAAATCTTTTGAGTAATAGCACTGTTCAGTACTGAATTAGAACCAAAAGCAATAAACAATGTATTTCTATGAAGATTTAAGAATTTATTTAATTCCGGTTCTAATATATCTTTATCTTCCGATAGAATTGGACCTAATTGAAGTACACTTGGTGGTAATCTAGTGGCAGGCTCAAACCCAACAAAGGTATTTGCAATTGCTAAACTATACTTTAAATCTCCAAATCTTTCCATAGTTGGATTGATATTATGTTTACTTCTTACAATGTCCAATTGATTATATGCATTTCTAAAACTAATGATCAATCTTATTGGAGCTATAACTTGACTTTTAAATCGTTGATAAAATGACATATCTTTAGTGTAAAGTGGACCATAGTTATTTTCCGTAGTAATTGAAGCTTCATTAATAATACCAAAGCCATCTATTGTCTGAAATCCAGTAATCATTGGTATTTTTAAATTTTTAGCTAAATCTTTACAAGGATAAGTAATAAAATCACAAACAATAAGATCTGGTTTTTCATTAGTAAGATACTCATTAAAAGGTAAATAAGTTGTTTCATAATTTTCAGTCCAAAAAGTGGACATAAATTTAGTTAATCTTTCCATGGAATTTGTCTTATCTTCACTCAATAAAATATCTTTGGTTTCTTTTAGAATTAAACTTTCATCAATTTTTGGCCTGCCTAATGAATAATTACCAATCTTATATCCCTTTAAAAATCGAAGGTTATGTTCTAAAGTCACATAAGTTACTTGATGGCCTCTATTGATTAATTCATCTCCTATTTCTAATATTCCTTTGATATGACTTCTACCACCAAATTCAGAATGGATTACTATTTTCAGTGGTGCTGAGTTTTTGATGTCGAATACAGTTCCCTTCGATTCATAAAGGTTGAATGAAAACATTAATTGTGAATAAAGAAATAGATGAAACTTCATTTTTTGATGAATTTTTTGAAGCGATTTAACTTGTTTTTATAGTTGTTGTTTTTTACGCAGTGAATAGTTAAGTCATTATGAACATGTTCAATGATAAACAAAAACTTTTACCTCATCACAGTCGAACTTAGTTTAATTTGCTCCAGATAAGGAAAAAATTTTAAAATATAATATCCTTAAATAATAGTTAAAATGATAATGTATGTAAGTTATCTATATTAACAAAAAAGCATAATAAAAGTTCAACATTGAAATATCTTGTATAATTTAACTATTTTGTATTATTAAAGTTTGAAATGTTAAACAAATCATTAGTAAATCTAATAATCAAAAAACACATGGGGATGTTTTTTCTGACTTCTTATAATAGAGAGAATAAAAGAACAAAAATAATAAAGCCCTGATTTTAGTTTTTATCCTTACTTTTTGTTGCTATATGTTGGAAACTTCTATAGTGTTTAAAAGTAAAAGTAATCTGATTATAACCAATAAATTAACAAGTGATATACCAATATTTTGCAATAAATAATTATGCTAAAAATATGTATATTTAAACAAGTTCTTTATAAATGATAACTATATTTACTTGACTAGATGATAATAATAAGTGTATTTTATTCATTTTCTATAATGTGGTGTCGTTTATTCTTAGAGATTGTATAATAATTAGGTAACAATACACTCGTAGTTGAAATAATCAAATGGTTTGACTTTTTAATTTATTTATAGCTTGAGTGGTGTCAATAAAAATTTATTAAATTTATATTAACCAAGTATTTATAAAGATGTTTAAAAATTGGCTGCAAGTATATATTATCTAGCTATTGTTATGCAACTATTACAATAAATAACAGCTTATTCTATAAACTCAATAAAAGTTAAATAAATTTTGGTCGTTTTTTGATATCTAGTTAAGGAAATATATACATTACAAGGTGAGATCAAAAAGTTCAAGGACATGTTGATTAAAGGCTCATAAAATAAAATTGATGAGTTTTTATAAATTTTTTATATAATATGGGGATACATTTTTTTGTTTAAGAATTTTACTAACAATCTTTCTGCTCAAATAGCACTTAAAAAATCGAAAAAGCAATGAAACCAAAAAAACATTCCCGTTTATATTTTTTTCTATTGATTTATTATACAGCCTACAAATAGTATGAACCCGAAATTTAGTATCAGTTGGGTTATTTTTCATTAAGAAACAATTAAAACTGCACGAATGTGACATGACAACTAATTTTTATTAAAGAAAGCAGTAATCCTTCTTAATAATAACTATATTTTAAAAATAACTTATTCAAGTAATGTAAAATCTTATAGGTAATTTAGTATATATATATTATACTTATATAAATACTGTAAAATGTTACTCTATTAATTTAATAATTAAAATCATGTTATAATAACTACTTAAACTACAGAGGTGATTGCATTTTTATAATGAATTTAGTTTAATTTAAACGATTTTGTTATTGATTTGATATATTTTTATTTATCCACAATCAATTTATAGTTTTTTTATTTAGATTTGCTACAGAGGCTTTTGCCTTTTAATTATAAAAAACATTATTCTTATATTCTAATGTCTATATCTAATAACTATATAAAAAATCATAACTGCTATTGTATTTTCTGTATATAATATTTTGATGCAAAACAATTTTTTTTTAATGTAATGGCTTTTTTAATTAATATAATGAATTTTTATATGTTAAATAACTTTTAATTTTTATAAACTATTTTATTAATATTATGTTTTTATTATTTAATTTAAAATACATAGCCATCAGCTTTATTTATAATTGTAATACTATATAGACAGCTGTTTATATTTAAAATATAATCTTTTATTATACAGTTAAATTTCAAACTTTTTATTACAACTTTCAACTTATAATCAATATAAGGCAATCAGATTTTAAATATTAACTTTATATTATTTAGCAAAAATTTACAAAATTCTTTAAAAAACAATTTTTTTAAATAATAATAATAATAATAATAATGTACTTTTTATCTTGTTTTTAAACAATCTGCATAAAACAATATTTTCCTTAATATTACTCAGTTATAGAATAAACCATAAGAAAAATAGTTTAGCTAGGTTAACAAGTTATGAGGATGTATTTTTTTGTTTAAGAATTTTGTTAACAACTTTCCACTTAAATAGAGCTTAAAAATGGAAAAAGTAATTAAGTCAAAAAAACATCCCCTCATTTTAATTAATCAATTCTTCTCATTTCTAAAAAATTAAATCTTAAAAACAAGGAAAAAAGAATAAAATGCTTTAAAAACTTCAATGCTGCGAGTTTACGGCTGCTGGTAGCTCTTTTGCGATCTATTTGATAGCATGTTTAAGAGAAAAAGAATTTAATTGTAAATACTACCCACTAATAAAGTCGCAAAAGAACTCCGGCAGGTGTAAATCATCTATTTTTAAGCAATTTTAAGATAGATCACAGTTTATTCTAAAGTTAATTAAAGTAAAACAAACTATTCTTTTTTAAACTTTTAATTAAAAAATTTATTTATAGATTTCTATATAATAAAAATGATAAAAATACTGTTAAAAAGGTTTTGTTTGCGTTTAAAATGATACACATAATGTAGATATGCTATCATAAAAATTAATAATATAGATGGCTTACATGTACTGTTATATTATATGTTATTTACAATTAGTATATTTTTAGAAATTTTCCTTATTTATTTTTAGTAAAATCTGGCTGCGGCGATGTTGGGGCTTGTATTTTAATAAAATATGCCCATGAGATCATCTATTGAATAACAAACTGCGCCAAAAGAATATAAAAGAGAAGTTTTAATCTTTCAAAAGGTATCAGAAAAATGAAGTTTTATTTTTATCTTTATTTACATTTAATATTTTTATTTACTTGTTACGAATCAAAGGGTTCTCTATTCAATACTGAGAACTCGTTGCCTTTGAAAATTGTACTACATTCAGTTTTTGGCGGAAGAAGTCATATCAAAGGTATATTAGAAATAGGCAATGAATTGACTAAAAGAGGCCATAAAGTAACCTATGTAACTTTAGAGCACAACATCAAATTTGTAGATGGGTATAGCATCGGCAACTATTCATTAGGAAAAGCTCCGATTGATGAAACTATTGTATTAAAAGATCTAAAAAAGAGTTTATTTGAGAAAGATAAGCGGGTACAATGGTAAGAGTAGCAAAACTTATCGCAGATCTTTGGGAAGGTGATTATGAGTCAGTTTATCTACCTTTAAAAGATTATGTTATTGAAGAAAAGCCAGATCTTATTGTATCAGATTTTTTATCATATTCTTGTAAAGATTTGGCCAAAAATTTAGGAGTTCCATTGATTAGTGGGTTTCAAGCTATAGACGGCAGTGGGATTATTAATGTGCCATATATTTCTATGGGCTCAGAATATGGTCCGGTTTATACTAAAGATATGTCATTTTATCAACGTTTCCATAGTCAAGTTATAGCCCCATTGTCGTTGTTTTTGAAATTTAGAACTTTATACAATGGGCTTGATATAATAAGAAAAAAACATAATGTTAATCCAACAGCAGAAATATATGGGGATTCAAACTATGGGTTAAGTATTGCAAATACTTTTGTTGGCTTTGAGCCTGCCATCCCAATGCCACCAGGTATAATACAGGTAGGCCCAATTATATCTGAAAATAAAGCTACATTGACGACTGAGTTAGATGGATTTTTAAATGCCAATGAAAATATTTTATTTATTGCTTTTGGCTCAAACTACATGCTTATACCATCAATTAGTGGAAAATTACTAGAAACATCATTATTAGCTATTAAAGAAGGTATTATAGACGGCGTTGTATGGGGGTTAGGACGTACTAACCAAGATGACTTTCCACTTGAAGTAAATGATGGTAAAGGTGGTAAAGTAAAAGTACAAGATTTCTTTGAGGGAAAGGATGATAAAGTTAAATTGCTATCTTGGGCACCACAAGTTCCTATTTTGGAACATAAGAATACCAAATTATTTATATCTCATGGTGGGTTAGAGTCGACATTCGAAGCTGTTTACTCAGGTACTCCAGTATTATGTTTAGCGTTATCTGGTGATCAACCAAGGAATGCACGTAAAATAGAAGAAGCTGGAATTGGATTATATGTTGATAAATTTAATCTCTCGCCCAAGTCATTAAAGGAACAATTTAAAACTATTATTGAAGATAAAAATGATAAATTCAAGTCAAATTTATCAAGAATGAAGACCATCTCTCATCATAATTCAAGAAGACTTAGCTATGCAGCGGATTTATTTGAGCAACATGCTTATACTGCTAAAGCATGTAGAAAATATGAACCATATGATCCTAACTCTAATCTACCACCTTGTGAACTTAAACACCTCATACCAGTATCACAGCAAATGTCCCCCATTTCAGCCTATGGTATCGATATTTATGGTATGGCTATACTAATCTTACTCTCAAGTTTTATCTTATCTTTGTACTCCTTATATCAGCTATCTAAATTTATTTTTAAATATTTTAAAAATATCTCCGATAAACCTAAAAGTGAATAATTGATAATTCATACAAAGTTTGATAGAACAACTATTGCTTACTAATAAATAAATAGAGATGTATTAAATTGTTTTGTTTTATCTAAAATACCAGCTGTTTATGTTTTACTTTTATAGTTTAAGAGTAATACATTTATCATAAAGTGAGTATTTTGCTTTATTAAATTAAAAGTCAAAAAGTCAACAGCATTTATCTTTTTATAATCATTTCAAATTAATCTGCTTCATTTAGTATTCTTTACATACCTTTATTTATTCATAATAAAGGCGTAGTTAAATATGTTCAATCACTAATTCTATAGTAAATTAAACTGAATTTGTTGTCATGATATAGTTGAGTTTACTTGATGAATTCTTATTTTTGTAAGGTTGATGTTAATAGAAAAAGTCTAGAAACCATCGAGTGACGCTATCATTGTTCTTAGCTTGCTCTAGTAACTGAGACCTATAACCCAATTTTAAATTAATAGGAATAATCATAAACAAAATATGTAAGTAAAAACAATAAGTTCTATACTATTATTAGAAATATTAACTAAACAAATTATGAAGCTTACTTTAACACTCTTACTTCTTACTCAATTTAACTGCTGGTTTGTAATTCAAAAATTAATGATTCCGATTCAGGCTATAGTGCTTCCTTAAATAATCTTTTTTATGATCTAAATAATAAAGCGGTTTATGGCCTCTTCTATGATAGCTTAATATTTAACAATAAATATTTTAGTATTATTAATAAATTTATAGGATCATCAATAGGTCATCCTAGTGAATATGACTGTTATAAGCCAATAACATCTATTGCTAACGAAAAAGTTTTTTATTTTGCTATCATAAAAGGCAAAACAACTTATAAAACTAAAGATCCAAGTAGCGCCATTTATGAAAATATGAAATCTTGTTGTGATATAACAGATTATCTCAAAACAAAGTTTTAGTTTAGTTATAAGTAAGAGTGGAAGTTTGTTAGCTATTATCACTAGTAACATCTTATTTGCTTTAAATGGCTTAATACAGCACAAGGCTATCTTCTATAGCATTTAACGAGCTGGTGTTTTAGCATTAATGATTCTAAAAAATTTACTGTTTTTAGTAATGATCAAATCATCCTCAAGCGTTTCTTCTCTGGTAAGCATGGGGTAGGTACGCTCTCAACATTTTTAACTGATCTTATAAATACTAAAAAAATAACTGTTACTTTAGCAGTCAAAGGCGAGAATCTTCTCTTTTCTAGAGATGGCTTGAATATGGTGCCATTGCATTCTAAAGATCCAAAATTGCTCTAAAGCACTACTACTGCTTTTTCTAAGCTCAAACATCCTGTTTTTACTGATGCTTTTAGAAATAAACTATAGGTCTTAGAAAAGAATCCAAAACCCAACAAACTCCTTGTTAATGAAATTACTATTTAAATAAACTTATAGAATAACAATTGATATGTATTTTGTATACAGCAATTGGATTTTATTGTATTGTAAATATAGTCACGTCTTAAAGTATTGATAGTTTGGTGATTTGGTTTAACTAGAAGAATTTTTTATATAAAAACTATCTACTATACTATTTATTGAGAAATAAAACCTTAAGGTTGAGTGTTTCAATTTTTGGGATAATTCTTAGAGGCACTACATTAATTGTATAGCTTTCAAACACAAAAGGTCCATGGAAAAGCACCAAGCTACATGCAAGATAACAACTAAAATTGAACATAACAATATGGAGATAGATATATACATAAATTTATTTTTGTATAGTAAAACGTAGAAAGTTATATTTCTATCTAAAAATAATGCGATATAGTCTAAAATATATATAGTTTAAAAGATGAAATATTTTAAATTAAAATTATGCTAGATTCAAAAGAATAATAAATTCTACTATAAAATTATTTTGGTTTTTAGTAAGCTAGTTTTTTTTTAGAGTTTAACTTTTTTGATCACTAAATTATATTTATGAGAAGCTAAAAAAGTAAATTTAATAATATATAATAGCGTTTTGAATCTTATCGGTGATAGAAAATAATCGAAAGAAACTTATCGGTGTTAAACTCTAAAATAAAATTTAGCTTATAAAGTTAACTTTACAGTTAATCCGAAATCATTTTACCGTTATGTAATAAACTAGTCAGTATTTATGAATCATAGAATTAAACTTCCAAAACAAAACTATATAAATGCAATGGATTGATTAAACTAGAATCAAAAAAATGAGATTTTTTACTATAATTTTAACTTTTATTACTTTCAATTTATTAGATGCTTCTAACGAAAAGCAAGCGTTACCTACTAATAGATTGAACATCGTGTTACATTCCTCCTTTGGCGGTAGAAGTCATATTAAGTCGCTTTTAGAAATTGGTGACGTGCTAGCAAAAAGAGGCCATGAGGTAACCTATGCAACAATACAAGAAAATATTCGATTTGTTAAAGGATATAACATAAAAAATTATACTTTAGGGAGTACTGAAGTAGATATTGAAGCAGAGAAAATGATGAACGATAAAGTGAAGCAAATGATATCACAAGCTGGAGCTAATACGAGCCCAAAATTTATGGCAAAGTCTTTGGATGTATTTTTTACTAAATCTTATGAAGAAACCTTTGTACCACTTAAAGAGTATCTGATTGAATCGAAACCCGACCTTTTAGTTTGCAGTTTCTTTGCTCATTCTTGTATGGACTTAGCAAAGCATTTAAAGATACCTTTAATTGTTGGTTATCAAACAACCGATGGTGTAGGTTTAACTAAAGAACCCTTTATCACTTCAGGCTTTGATTATGGTCCAATCTACACCAAAGATATGTCTTTTATTGAACGCTTTAATTCTCAGATCATTAAACCAGCTATTAAAGTATATTATTTTTCAGGGGTTATGAGAGCAAACAACCAACTAAGACAAAAGTATCAGATTCTCCCTCCTAAAGGGATGAACTCTGGAGTAAATTATGGATTGAATATTGCTAACGGTTTTTTTGGATTTGAACCAGCAGCCAACTTACTACCAGACTTGATTTCGGTTGGTCCAATTGTATCTGAAAATAGAGATGCATTAAGTCCTGAATTAGAAGAGTTTTTAAATACTCATGAGAATACTTTGTTTGTTGCTTTTGGTTCACATTCTATTCTGAATGATGTTATGACTAAGAAAATATTAGAAGCATCGTTATTAGCAATTGAGGAAGGCATTATTGATGGTATAATTTGGGGATTAGGTAAGACTAAACAGGGTGATTTTCCAGTTGAAATAAACAATAGTAAAGGTGATAAGATAGAGGTACAAGATTTATTTGAAGGGAAGAATGATAAAGTTAAGTTGCTATCTTGGGCACCACAAGTATCGGTTTTAAACCATAAGAATACTAAATTATTTATCTCACATGGTGGAATTGAATCTACATTCGAAGCAATTTATTCAGGTACTCCAGTATTGTGTTTAGCCTTATTTGCAGATCAACCAAGAAATGCAGCTAAGCTAGAAGAAGCTGGAACTGGATTATATGTTGATAAATTTAACTTTACACCTGAATCATTAAAAGAGCAGTTTAAGGCCATTGTTGAAGATAAAGATGATAAATTTAAATCCAACTTATTAAGAATGAAAGCCATTTCTCGTTACAATTCTAAAAAAATCAGCTATGCAGCTGACTTATTTGAGCAACACGCTTATACTGCTCAATTATGTAGAAAATATGAGCCCTATGACCCTACTTCCAATTCACCACCTTGTGAACTTAAACATCTTATTCCAGTGTCCCAACAAATGTCTTTTATTTCAGGTAGGGGTATTGACATCTACGGTGCGGCTATTTTGGTAATATTAGGAAGTGTTACATTATCAATTTACAGTCTATATCTAATTTCCAGGTTTTTACTTAACTATTATAAAAGAATTATTAGTAAGTCTAAAACTGAATAAATTAAATTTAGAATAGATTATTTACTATAATAGTTATTATGTAATTCAGTACAAAACTAAATTGAGACAAAATATATTATAGCTATTGATTAATTAAAATTATTAAAATACATCAATTATTTGTAACAACATACAATAAAAAATTAGAGTAATTTTATTTGAGGATGTATTTAAAAAATTTTACTAACCTTTCCACTCAAGTAGCGCTTAAAAAATAGAAAAGTAATGAAATCAAAAAAACATCTCCATTTAGTAAATAATGTGTGATGCTATTTATATTAAAATTTTAAGTTTTGTCATATTTAAACTGTGGAAATCTCCACTGTTTGGATTTACAAAAAGCCTTTTAGATATAATCTTGAAACCGGGGAGTCACCCTTTTTAATATCTAATATAATACTACAATGAAAAGATTCAGTCATTATACTCTTATATTATTTCTTGCTTCAAACCAGGCAGTAAGTAGATGTCTACCCTTTACTTGCCTAGATCATTTTCCATTAGCTATTCTTTAAAATGAGACAAAACAAAAATGTTTTTAAATGCCTTCTATCGGAATCGAACCAATGACCTTCCGCTTACTAGGCGGACGCTCTGCCAACTGAGCCAAGAAGGCAACTTCTTACATCTTAAATCAAAAACATTACTTATAAATGAATATTTTATTCTGTAAAATTCATTTTATCATTCAAGATATTAGGATTGTAACCTCCTGCTGAAGCTTTCTTGAACCCCTACCCCTATAATAAACCTATCTACTTGTGACTTATAAATGCAAAATAAAAGTACCTTGAATGCTAACAAATAAAATACAAAACTGAAATATTTATATATTATGATAAGTACATTTTTAGTAACATTTTGAACATTAAATATTCGAATGCAGCTCTATAGCTTATTTTGTGCTGGGCATTTTATTTTAATAATCTATTACAAAATTCTAAATTAGAATGGTAGCAGCCCCTATGAAACTTGCATAAAAATCTAGCATAAATTTACTTACCTATAAAACATACATAAGGAAGTAATAGGTTTTAGCTTTATCCTATTTGTAAAATAAAATAATAGATTTAAAACAATTGAAAATTTTATCATGATTAAAGTTGTAAAAGACTGTAAGGTATACCAAGAGCATGTAAAACAATAAATAATCCTGATATTAGTAGTTTCTAATTACCATTCTACATCCAGTATCATTATATATATTTTTCTTTCAGTTTGACTAGTTTTTAATCATGAAATTAAAAAGGCTATGGCTAAATTCCTTAATAAGAAAAAGTCTATATATATCTTTGTAGCATTTATGATACTAATAAATAAACTAATATGTATTTCAATCAAGTAGAGATCATAATGAAATAATAAGATTTTCAATATCCTTGTATAAAGTATAATAACTAAATAACAAGGATGCTTATCAAAAAAACTCCACTAATAAATGAAGCTACAGAATAAGGTTACCCAGCACATATAATATTATATAATATATATCTAAAAACTATACAACTATTTTAAAATTTGAAACTTTTTTTGAAAATTTTAGTTTTATTATTATTTTTTGTTTTTTTATGAAGCTTTTTAAAAATAGCTAAATCGATATCAAACCTTATACGTCAGTAGTTGAATTATTATAGCTATATTTATTCCATAACTTTATTATCTATTTAATATCTTTTCTTATACTATGAAATTTTTTATATAAGGTTTTATACTACTAAACTTATAAACCAGTCCAATTGTTTTGTTTAAGTTGAAAACCTGACTGAGTTTTAGTTAATGAATTAATGCAATATAGTTTTCAAACATGAAGGAAAGAATAAAAAAGATATTCATAAGGATATGGGGTTGTTTTTTTGGTCTCATTATTTTTCCATTTTTTAAGCGCTATTTCAGTGGAAAGATTGTGGTAAAATTAAACAAAAAAACATATCCTCATATATTCTTTTGCTTAACAATCTTACTAACAATTTTTCCACTGAAATAGCGCTTAAAAAATGGAAAAATAATGAGACCAAAAAAACATCCTCATATTTCAAATACTTAGTGTTGATTATTGTTAGAACTACAATTAAATCTGGTTATGATTGAGCTATAATGATAAGATTTTATGGAACTTGAATTTAAAAAATAAATATCCCAGATTTTTGAAATGACTATATGGGGATGTATCTTTGTGTTTAAGGATTTTACTAACAAATTTTCCACTCAAACAGCGCTTAAAAGATGGAAAAAATAATGAAGTTAAAAAAAACACTACCATATAGTTTTTAAAAATATTAAAAATTGTATAATATTATATGTATTGGATAGCCTTCTCTGTAGCTTCATTTATTAGTGGAGTTTTTTTGATAAGCATTCTTGTTATTTAGTTATCATATTTTATACAAGAATATTGAAAATATCTCATTACTTCATTATGATCTCTACTTGAGATTTATAATAGAAGACTTGTATTTTCAAAAATATAATGCTTTGAAGCAAATACTCCAAATCATACCAAAAATAAAAATAAATAAAATAAGTAGTCACATCTTAAAAAATAGATTCTATTCATAACATAAAAAGATCTATTCAACAATAAGCACTACTGAACTCAAGTAAACAGTTGTAATATATTTACATATAAAGCTTTATAAATTTTCCTCTAATCAAATACCATTTCAGCCAGCAGATATTTATTATTCGTTGTCTAAACATTTTTAACGAGAACTATGAAATTGATCTATAAAAGGACAAAAAGTATCAAGTAAAGGATATCAAAAGTTGCTTTCAAGTGATATTTGAACAAGTATTATAATTATGTCAAGCTTTTTTTATTGCTATAAACAGAAGGTAAAGGCGTGTGGGGATATAAAAAAAACCCAATCATTGGAGTTTTATGAACATACAATAATTCATTATTGGCTTATAACTTCCATTTTTTTGAATGTGGGGGGATAAGATGTGACTGCTAATTTTTAAAATATGACCTTAAAACAAGTTAGAATAATTATTCTTGATGGTTTTTGACTAAGTAATTTTTCAAAAAAATCAAACGATTTAAAATCTGATGAAAATTTATAAAATAAAGTTTGTTGTACACTTTTGGTCCAGGGAAAGTCTATAAACAAGCTACTCATGCTCCTCCATTTTAATACGATTAAGCTTCTCGTTCTATTTAACTATAAAATTTTTTACCCCATAAATCACTTATAACTTATTAAACCAGTAAATCAGATGACGATATCAGTCTCTCCACACTGGTTGCAAAGCCAGAATTAAGCAGGCTTCAATTGGCTGAAATCATATTCTTTATTGTGAAACATCCCATCCAAAACTTCTAAGCTTCTTTGATTTCAACCAATTGAAGCGTGGTAAAGTGAGTAATAATTGAATCTTTTTGGTTTTAAACGATATCAGCCAATCATATAGTAATGGGAAAACTTAATTCAGCCCTACACTGAATACTATTTAAATTGCAGCATCCTTTGCCTTGTTGAATTATTTTTTCGTTTCTACTTTCAATTTAAACAGGCGTGGGAATTTTATTTTAATTTTTATAAAAATAGTGACTCTGTTTCGAACTCAATTCCACCTTTCAATTTTAACTAGATTAGTATAAAGCACATATATCAATATATCAATACGCTTTAAACTTATCTTAAATCTATTACAAACTGTTTTCTTAAAATAATTTGATGTTAAACTTCTGCTTACTTGTATTATTACAACCTACCATCAAACCAAGTGTCCTTAACTTTCTCCTTCATTGAATAAATGGAACTATCTAAATTCAACGAACTACCCTATGAGCTTGTAGATGAGGTCTTAAACTACCTCTCTGAGACTGATTTATTAGAAATACGTCTAGCTAATAAATCCATTAACCAACTTGTAAATATAAGAATATTTCATACTCTGAAGTATTCAGACAACCACCGTTATCGCAAAGAGTTAACCAATAAGTATGGGAACCATACTAGAAATTTAGCTTTACTCAAATTAGATAATTTATCATTTGACCATATGAATATCTTCAATTCATGTCCTCATCTTAATCACCTCCAGCTTGAAGAAACTGATGTAAATCCAGATGTAGTTGACTTTTTTACAAACTTTTATCCACGTATGAAAAGTATCAAAATTTCATTGTTAGATAAAGGCCAATTTAGTCCAATTCATTCTACTTGGATTAATTTAAAAAGATTTCAACATTTAAATGTACTTCATTTAAATTATGTTGATTATCGTGTTGCTGAAAAAGTATTTTATTCTTTACCATTACTTAAAGATTTTCGCTGTAAGTTAATCACTCCACCAGCCAAAAATGTTGTTATTAGCTCTGATTTATCTTATGATGAACTTTATTCAATTGACTATGATTCTAAATTAAAGTATAAGAATCGCTATCTTACCTCCCTTCATTTAGAATCTTGGGCTAAAGATATTGATGTTGATTCTAAATTATTTTATCTTCATCCTGATTGCTTTCCTAATCTTATAAACCTTACACTTGTTTCTTATCAAACTAAAAATCAATCTTGGTTCCTTTACCCTTGGTCAAATTTAAAGAATGTGCAGCTCGATTATGTCCGCAATGATGAAGATGCAGAAAATCTTACAATGAGTGTAAGTAATGTGGAATCATTTGAATGCATGATGTGGTCGTCCAGTGGCAAGCATTTAAATCAATTCATTTTTCAACTGCCAAAGTTACATACATTAAAAATTGAGGGCTCAATTTCACAAGAAGTATTGATGGAAGTCAATAAAACTGAAAAGATCAAAAAGTTAAGTATTGGAGTTGTTAATTTTGATGCATCCACTTTACAATTATTAAATTCCATCTTTCCAAATGGTGAATACGTCCAATTGGGCCACTGTAAAGCACAACAAGAATTGGCTGATTCTATTTCTAGCTTGAATATTAAGTTAAATTGGAGCTATCTTAAAGTATTCCAACTTTCTGCTACTGTTGCAGCTATTGCTTCCAAAGCACCTAAACTCAAGGAGCTTTATTATGATGTTCCTACTCGTCTTTATTCTCCTTTAAAAGTGACTAAACTTTTAAAGCAAAGTAACCCTATTGCCGTCAAGGTACTTAAATCCTTAGAGATTTAAATTCGCTTTTTTTATTATCATTCAATAAATTGTCATTTTAAATATTAGAAACAATTTTGGCAAATCTGTCGTTTTGGTATATTTAAAATGCAGAAAGTTGTTAAAAGGAAGTTTTTTCCCAAGTATTTAATTTAGGGAGCTTTAACCCTTGCATAAAAATATTTTAAATTGTATTAAATTATTCAACTATTATTATTTTATATAATGTAAGAGTAATGCTTTATAGTCAAAATAATAACTCCATTCAACAACTTTCTCGATGAAATAATACATAAAACAACCGCTATCTTACAATAAATAACCCACCCACCTTTAAAAGGGAATTATACTCCCAAAACTTTAATCTACATGATGTTTTTTTGGGTTTCATCACTTTTTCTATCTTTTAAGTACTACTTGAGTGAAAAGATTGTTAGTAAAATTCTTGAGCTAATAATATGCGAATAACAAATACACTATATGAGGATGTATTTTTTCGTTCATTAGCAAGATAAAAAAGGCCAAAGTAATTTCAATCCCAGCCCCGCCTTAATCAGAGAGTAACATCCCTCGAACTTTTACTTTCAGCTTTTCCTCAAAAATTATCTTGATTTTTAATTGCCCAAACGAATTTTTGGGCAATCTCAGTTCAACTATTTTTTAAAAATCATCTAACGATTTTACATAATTTTATTTCAGCTGAACTAGGCCTAACTATTGAAACTTAATCTTCAACTCAACTTAAAAACAAGAAGGTTTCTATTTATTGTCTGAGAAAATAATAGGAGCCACCTGAAAATAAATAGTTTGATAGTTTCTCTTGTGTAGTAGATAAAAGGATTTAATTTTGAATCCCATAACTAGCAGTCACAATTTCGATCCTTTTTTTAAAAGCTATGGCTAGTTATGTTTTTATTACCAAAACAGACTTTGTAAAGTATTTAGGTTTATAAATTGAATGAACAATTATTATAATTATACTTTCACATAGCCTAAATAATTCTTATCTATTACCTTTCCTACTTTCTAACCATTGTTTTCACTTATTATTACTTATTTTATAATCATCAATAAAACACTTGAGAATTATCCGATTCTTTTTGGATTTAAAAAAGCTATTACATTTACCCCTATACAACAATATCAAATTTTTGATTTATCTGTTTACTAAAGTTAAATAAATTTGTTAAACTATTATAATAGATGCTCTTTTTAATGAAATCATGACTATAAATGTATATGAGTATTGCCATTTCTATATTAATACTATTTCATTTAGGCTTTATCAACAAACTTAAAGCCCAATCTCAAGTGAGGCTTGGAAAAACATGATGAAATACCCAACATTATTTATTAGACAACGATGACATACCCAGCTTATCTAGTTATTAATTAATACTTTTAAAATCAAGTTTTAATCAAACAGTGCTTTTTTGTTATCAAATTTAAATTGACGAAGAATGATGGAATTTTACCCTCCACTTCTGTTATCTTTATCTTTAGTTTGATTGCTTTATGTTCGTCTACCAATCAAATTGAACTACCACACGAATTTAGTTCAAAAGGTTGCTTAAAGTATCCACACCGAGGTTAGGCTATCTGTAATAGATTAAAGTAGAGATTAATTTCGAACTTAAATTAATAGATTGATTGAAATAAAAGTTTACTAATATAATATCAATGTTTATTAAACTATCAAAATAATAGTTAACTTTAATTAAGTATTAAATTGTTTCTTTTCTATAAATTGTTATGTAGATTTACTAACAATTAATAAATATATGGCTAAATTAATTTTTATTCTCATTGTGATATTAAAGTCGGAAGAAATTATAAAACTCTCAAATAAATACAATTTCTGCCCAAAACATTAAATAGTGTTTTATTGGACCATAAAGTTGGTATGAGATTTTCGTGGTTGTATTTTTCTTTAAAAGATAAGAAATATTTTTCATAATTACATCAATTCATAAAAAGTACAATATTAATAGTTTATTTAGCAGTGTTTAAGTTATAATACAAGTTCAATAAGTAAATCGATCATATATCAGTAAGGCGTACTTTTTTAAAATATAATAGAACCTCAGTTTGGTTTGAAACTGAATCTGAAGAAACTTTAGTATATGAGATGGCCGAATCACTGGAAGGAGTTGAAATAGGTATTTTTGTTTTATCAAAGAAAGGTTGATTTGCTGGCTTTGAACCGATAGGGACAGTATGGATTGTTAAATCAAGGAAAAGTGGATATTCTTGTTGGAATTTTTGTGCAGCCCACAACACACCATCGTCCTCACAACACTGTTGTAAAGTAAATATATGTCCTGCGTTGACATGGATGGCAACTTTAGCTAAATTTCCTATATAGTCAGCACCCTCTGCTTGAATTCTTTCAGTAATTGAAGCAGTAGTTTGATCAATTGGTTCTTCAAGGATCGGAATGATAGTGGTTGAATCAGCTGGGTTAGAAGTTTTTTCTACCAACCAACGCTCGAGTATTCTGGCAATTGCAGCAGTACTGGCTGACCCATGTCTCCCAAGATGTGGAATTGAAAGGAATCCTCCACAATGTCCATCATCAAAGAAATAAGTTATTCTGGCGAGAGTTACTGAGGTATCTTGATTGATAAACTCATCAAAAACAGAATCATTAGCTTTCAGAGCATCTTCAATTGAAGTTTCTTCAAATTGTTCATAGTAATTAGGTCTTGGGGAAGAAGGGGCACTGTAATGAGTAAACACATGCTTCTTTTCGTTTCCTGATGAGGGA
This sequence comes from Batkoa obscura, assembly GCA_030770535.1. Classification (NCBI taxonomy): domain Eukaryota; kingdom Fungi; phylum Entomophthoromycota; class Entomophthoromycetes; order Entomophthorales; family Batkoaceae; genus Batkoa; species Batkoa obscura. The sequence goes on from JASVEC010000074.1 coordinate 32,885, forward strand.
CGAACTAGCTTCGATAACTGGGCTTGAGTTGGATAATTTAACATAATAAATAGTGGCTATAATAGACTAGAGAGAAGATATAGAAGTTTGAAATTGACTCGGTCAAACAGAAAATGTTAAAATATACTAAAAATACGACTGATTAAGTTCAGCTCAAATAATTAAAAATATTTAGTTCCGAAGAATCTCTTTATATACTTTTCTAAATTCGCTCTTTTCAGTTTAGAAAAAGTAATGACCATGAGAAAATTATGAGCTAACATTGATTTGAAACCTTATTCAATTAAAATGCATATTATGCCTAATAAAGGAATTTAATTGGCCAAACCATCCCATGCTTGGCTTTTTAAAATCAGCTCATAGGAAAAGTTTTATCATAATGAGCTCCTGATTAGGAAATGCAAAAATAACAAAGTTTATAAAATATCCATTAAGTTATTAAAATATCGTTTTAAAAATGGCGAATAGAGAGATTAAGGAGATTTTTTCTGGAGTAATAAAAGCGTCAAAATGATTTGCCAAAGGTCTCAATTTCTTTCTTTACCCAATAAAAAAGGTAATTCTCTAATTTATGATTTAATGATTTGTTAGAAGTTAAAATTTAAATCACAATGTATTTTGGCTATAAATTAATAATAATTGCCCAAAACTATTATTATTTCTTCTATAGTAGGAGCTTATAATAAAAACGAATAGTGTATATCGAAAGCAAATATGTATGTATTATTTAGAAATTAGCTATTGAATATTTGGTTTATTTTATTACTCTTAAAACAAGATTTTCAAGTAGATTTAATAATAATTAATTGAATTTTATCTACTTAAAAATCCAAATTTAGAAATAAATATGCGTGTATAGTTAATATTTTAATATATTTTAAGCTAGTATATTTTCATATTTACTACCTTTATGCTAATGATCAATATTTTAAGGAATTTGTTATAGTAAAGAGTTAAACCTAGTTCAATAAGTATAACTCGTTATTTTTCTAGAAATTTCCAAGCAAAATAAAATAAATAAAACTATTATTTTAAAACTTTATTGTGCTATTCCCCTGTTCACATCAGAAATTGAAATTAATAATTTTTAAGGACCAAATTAATTTGAGTTCAGAAATAGCTTACAAATGGGCATAAATCCAAAAATTATTTTGGGGTAAAAAATTGGGGCAACTTGACAGGTCAACTAATAGCTATTAATAGTCCTAGTTCTTAACCTTTCTATTAAGATCTCACCTGATTTAGTTGGGCATTGATTTATAATAATTACCCTATTCTATTATGTAGTATAAATCTAATGTCGCTTATTGACAATATACCTGAAGCTATATCATATACATTCACTTCTAATTTCAATAGTATGCTAGTATATTTGAGTAAATAGACGTATACAAAAATAAGCATAGAAAAACGTTACTTTGCAACTTTTAGCTTAATAATTTCTAAGCAAAAAAAGGTAAAGAGAACAAAGAACAGTTGGTTTGTAAGCAAAATCCTTAATCCTTTTTATGTTGCTGATGCTTATAACTATAAAATTAATAATAAAGGGAGGAAATAAATAAGAATTTCCCGCCTGTTAATACCACTCTACAAAGTTTATATTAATAAATCGCTAAAAGAATCGAATTCTTGAAACAGCATAACCTACCTTTATAATATCATTTAAAATCCTTATAGCTAATCAAAAAGATTATAACCTATTTAGTAGCAATTTTTATAAACCTGATTCTTAGATTTTAACTTAATTTTAGTGAGGCATTTACTCTCAAATGAATAGTTAATTAGGCCGCAGTTATCTTAAATAGCTGTAAAGCCTTAATTAGCCCGAATTAAAGTAAAATTTCGTTAGTATTCACTAGTAAAACACTTTGGGTTTGGCCTTCAAGTTTTAAAAAATTAATACCAAGAGCGTTTAATCTTATTACAGCCCTTAGGAGTTTCTCAGCAAAGAACTTTTAATTTTTCCCCAAACCAATAGTTTTTTGCTTTATTAATGTAACAAAGCTTTCACAATATAATTGAAGAGTGCGAAAAAAGCTTTAAAATGAATATATGTTTATATTAATCTTTTTTAGGTACATTTGTTCATAATAACCATTATAAATTATTTTTTAGATAACATGATAAAATCAAGGGCTTTTATCAAACATTTTTACCGCGTTAGTTTTTTTGGCTAAAAGTGAGAAAATTTTATCATTTAGTAAAAACATAATTTTTTAGAACAGCTATGGGTATAAAATTAAACTCTTTTATAGAAATTATATATTAATTGATATTCATAATGTGTTATCATTTTAAAGTTTATATTGAAAGTGCAGAACGTTTTGTGCTTTGATAATATGTATTAGTTTAAAATTTGATGTAAACAACGATAAATCGGATCATTTTTATGTTATAATTTAGAAACAATAAGTAGGCTCTATATAATAGCATCATTTTAATACTTGAATTTAACATTGAGATTCCGGAAAGCGGCTGTACTTATATGAATTGCTTTTTAGTGATACTAAGTGTGTTATATAAGCTAGTATATACCAGTAATAACAGTATAGAATATTGAGTCATACAGTAATTCTTACGTTTAATGATATAATAAGTAGCCTCGCTTTCTTACTTAAATGATGATTTTTATGTATTAAAATAAACAAGACACATGAGCCTAGACTTTCAATGATTTATTAAAAAAGACAGAAACAAATAAACCATACCAAAACAGTGAGAAAAAATGATAACATTTCTTTGTTAAACTACACGAGTTATAGTTTTATAAACAAAAGTCGGGCTATTGATTTATTTTAAAATAATTAAAATGATGAAATTGATAGATAGCAAGTATTAATGATTTAATAATTATTTATAAATCTCAACATGTATTACTATTTGGCTTATTTATATTAAACTTTTATTAATTGCCCAAACTATCTATCCCTGACTTTTAATTTCATTAGTTATATTTTTGGTTATACAACTGTATAATAGTTTGAAATTAAAATGTTAAGCTATAATTTTATTTAACTTTTATAAATTATGTGCAAAGTCAGATTATCATTGTTTACTTATGTAAACAAAAGATAAAGAAGGATGGAAGCTGATTATATTTTAGAAAAACAGTATACGAAATAAAGTATCATTTTTAATCTAGTTATATTGTAATGTACTATTAAGCTATTATTTGATTTTTTTAAAATTAAACAATTTTTTACATCTTCTTTAATTGGATAGCAATTTTATATACTGTCGACTTAAAATTATCAATATATATGACAATTCTCTATCATTTAATGTTATATATTAGAAGCATAAGTAAACTGTTGGTAAAGTTTAACATAAAATATAAAATAGGATATTAAATGCATAGTAGTTTACTCGATACAAAATATATCTTATTGGAACTAAAAGTAGAATATTTTGATTTAAAATATTCTTTTTATAAATTTCTTTTATAACTTTACTAAAAAATCATCTTTTTATATTCAAAAAGCACTTAAAAACTATGCTATTAGTAGCTTTAGTAGATTAATTATATCATAATAAATAAAATAAAATACTCGAGTTGAATTTGGCAATACTATTTATATTTTACTACTGAAGTTTTAACTATAAATGTTTTGGTGTTAAAAACAAATCATTTATAAAGTCTAAAAATCAGTATTTTTAAAAACAAATTTACACATTTCATTATTTTTATTAGAAAATATGTACACAGAGTAGCACTTATTTTATTTAAAGCTCAACAGGTAAAAAAACACATATATAAAGATAATGTAGTTTCTGGCATAGAAGCAAAAAAGCTAAAAGGGACTTCAGCAAGCATTTTTCTCTAAGAGCTATGTGGTTAATATGGATAGATGTAATATGAAATTGCCTCAATAACATAGATTTTAGTTTATAAATGAAACGATGGACTGAAGAAGAGCCTGATTTGTTGCCAAAGGGTATTTTTTAATATATGGGGATGTATTTTTGTGTTTAAGAATTTTACTACCAATTTTCCCGCTCAAATAGCGATTAAAAAATGGAAAAAACAATGAAGTCAAAAAAACACTCCCATATTCTGTTGATAATTTAAACAATCGAGAGAGTAATAAAGACAAAAATTTATGAACGTATAAGAAAAATATTTCATATAAAGGAAAGCTTTTTATTTCGTAATATACCACAGCTGTTGGTAATATTACTTAGCCTTTTATAACAAGGTAATTGGGAATGGAATATAAGAGCAACTGTAGAAGTAAGGATAGTGGGTATTCAAAGTGTAGTATAAAAAAGACAAAAGGGATATTTTTTTATCACAAGTAAAAACTTAAAAAGAGGAAAACGGCCTCTTTCATCTGCGCTACAGCATTATCGTAATTTTGGACACGAGATTTTAGGAGGTAAATGTTAAACACTAAAGAATGTGGTACTCTTATTTAATGAACTTGAAAAATTATGGAAATCTTATACAAATTGCTTAAAGTATTGCTTAAAAACAAATTATCAACAGATTCTAATAAATTATTATAAAATGATATTAACATATGTTTCAACTTATCCAAATGATCTTTATTTAAACAATGAAATTCGATATGAATAACAAAGGATAAGCAACTTATTTATGTTTACCTAATGCACCCTTTGCTTTAACGACCGCATCTAAAACATTACCAGCAATAGTAGCTGAGTAATTATAAGCAAATCCAGCGGCACAATCACTATCTTTAGCTTTTACCGAAGCACTATTACATTTACCACTTTGAGCAGCAAATCTAGCTCTTTCTTGTAGTTCTTTACAAACTTCTCTTTCACAACTTTCACTACATACACCAGAAAATTGATGCTGGACTGCATTTACGCCATTATTCCATGCCTTCCATTCTTTATCCCCTAGAGAACCATCCATATGATTTGCAATTGCGTTTTCGTATTCAACCCACTCCCATGAAGCAAATTTACCATTACATTCATTTTTTATAACTTCAACTTTATGTTCTTTATCACCAATTTTTACAGGCTTCTCAGAAGCTTCTTGAAAATTACTTGCATCATTACGTTTTCTATTAAATTTATGGAAAAAAGGGAGGAATCGTTTAGATAAACTGTGGTTTTCTATAACAGCTTGGTTTGTCATATTGATAAATACAACAAGAAATACAATGAAGAATAACATTAGATATAATTAGATATTAGTTTACTTATTTTTTTAATTTGACTATACATTCTTTTTTGATTTTTATATTTATTTTTGGTTATTGGCATTTTAGAACTATATTTATTAGCTCTTATTAGTGTAATAACTATACTCTAATACGTTTGCTAAAATATCTCTTTTTTTGGCTGTAGCATTATTATTCTATAACTCCATTTTAAATAACTTAATTCTATTTGAATATATGGTTTAGATTTTATTACCTAAACCATATAATAACTCAATAATATTATTATAAACTGAATAAAATGTATTATTTTAAATAACATCTTCTTTCAATTATATTTTCCAATACTTTAACTTATTGAAATACAATAAATTTATTGAGGAACATTGTAATTTAACTAATATACTCAAATATAATTAAGTTATTTAATAGGTTTATAGAACAATTTTAGAAGTGGCAAAAGAAACGTTTGAGAATGTGGGGATGTATTTTTTTGTCTAAGAGTTTTTATTAGTAATTATTCTACTCAAATAGCGTCTGAAAAATGGAAAAAATGATGAAACTAAAAAAAACACCTCCATTTAATAAAATCTATAATACAGTCAACTTGTTGAACTATTACTATAATATTATTGTATTTCAATAAGTTAAAGTATTGGAAAATATAATTGAAAGAAGATGTTATTTAAAATAATACATTTTATTCAGTTTATAATAATATTATTGAGTTATTATATGGTTTAGGTAATAAAATCTAAACCATATATTCAAATAGAATTAAGTTATTTAAAATGGAGTTATAGAATAATAATGCTACAGCCAAAAAAAGAGATATTTTAGCAAACGTATTAGAGTATAGTTATTACACTAATAAGAGCTAATAAATATAGTTCTAAAATGCCAATAACCAAAAATAAATATAAAAATCAAAAAAGAATGTATAGTCAAATTAAAAAAATAAGTAAACTAATATCTAATTATATCTAATGTTATTCTTCATTGTATTTCTTGTTGTATTTATCAATATGACAAACCAAGCTGTTATAGAAAACCACAGTTTATCTAAACGATTCCTCCCTTTTTTCCATAAATTTAATAGAAAACGTAATGATGCAAGTAATTTTCAAGAAGCTTCTGAGAAGCCTGTAAAAATTGGTGATAAAGAACATAAAGTTGAAGTTATAAAAAATGAATGTAATGGTAAATTTGCTTCATGGGAGTGGGTTGAATACGAAAACGCAATTGCAAATCATATGGATGGTTCTCTAGGGGATAAAGAATGGAAGGCATGGAATAATGGCGTAAATGCAGTCCAGCATCAATTTTCTGGTGTATGTAGTGAAAGTTGTGAAAGAGAAGTTTGTAAAGAACTACAAGAAAGAGCTAGATTTGCTGCTCAAAGTGGTAAATGTAATAGTGCTTCGGTAAAAGCTAAAGATAGTGATTGTGCCGCTGGATTTGCTTATAATTACTCAGCTACTATTGCTGGTAATGTTTTAGATGCGGTCGTTAAAGCAAAGGGTGCATTAGGTAAACATAAATAAGTTGCTTATCCTTTGTTATTCATATCGAATTTCATTGTTTAAATAAAGATCATTTGGATAAGTTGAAACATATGTTAATATCATTTTATAATAATTTATTAGAATCTGTTGATAATTTGTTCTAAAAAATATAGTCAATCATTTATTCTTAGGAGATCTTTGTCATTAAAATTTTTTCAATTAAAGTTTGAACTAAGTGTATTTGTCAGTTTATAAGCCAATAAATAGGATATTTTTTTGGTCTCATCACTTTTTTCATTTTTTAAGCACTAATTGAGTGGAAAAATTGCTAGTAAAACTCTTGGGCAAAAAAGGACATCCCCAAATAGTTTAACAATGTAACATTTGAGAATATTAGTTGTTAAAGTTTATCAGTAATATAAGTTTTGATTTATTTACTATAAATTCAAGTGAGGAAATAGTATTAAATGTATATTAAAACTTTATAACTACTAAATAAGGGTTTAATGACTTATATTTTAGTTTCAAATTCTAAGTTCATAAATAGACTTTTTTTTAAGTTTATCAAACTACAATCATAATAGCTACTTAAGACTTTTTTTTATAAATAATTATTCTATTTTCAGGAAATTGAGCTTTTTTGTTATTGTTTTTGATAATTGTATCTATATAATTTACTTTAAATTGAATTACATAAATCAGTTAATTTTGAACTTAATAATAGACACAATGAAAGTAGAATTCTTAAGCAAAAAAATATATCTTAATATGCTTTGAATTTAAACACAAAACTATTTCATTTAAAGGTAATAACACAATGAGTCAAGTCTTTTGTCAACTTTTTGTAAATAAAAGAGTAGATGTTCATTGATGATACAGACTTCAAACAAATATTAGTAAACTACAGTGTTTTTTTAGAAAGGTTATACGGTTGAGGCAGTGTTTCCTAAGAATTTTAGCTGTATCTGGAAACGGTGGTGAGAGCTTTAACTACTAATGCGGCAAGCGATTTTTGTCAAACTGTAGACTATATAAGCAAATGGCATATATAACATAAAGTAAACTTTGAAAATATACAGGTTGTTATCTAGTAACTACAGGTTCTGGGAAGGTCACTTCATAAGCCTATAGAGGAACTGAGCCTTTGTCAGGATTATAATAATTTATCAAAAACGGCTATTTGTATACTGGTAAAATAATAGTTGACTTTTAAGTTTCTCATAAGATAAAAAACATAGCACAAATAAAACCTTTAATTTTAAATGGTAATATGTCTAGTTAGCCGGATATCTAAGATCTATCTTTATTTAATTATATATAGGGTATGAGAACAAACTTTCTTTAAATATGTGAAACTAACACTATATAGTATTTAAATACAAATATAAGATAATTGAATAAACAAAAGGGATATTAACATTTATTAAAAGTCAAACAAATTTAAAATAATAAATATCAAATTCATTATTTCTCATCTCCACTTATTCATGACAAGCATAAGAAACGATATCAAATCCTTGCCAGTTTTGAGAAGCACCAGCATTACAATCAGGCATAGCACTAACTACATCACTTAGTAAAATACGTTCAAATAAGTTGTAACTTTCTCCAATGTTAGGAGTAAACCAACATTGACATCTACCAGCAGCACCATCTCTTACACCAGCTGGTGCTAATTTAACCATACATTCATGGATATCGGATGAAAAATCATTTCCTGGTGCTTTAGAAGTACATACACCAGCTGAAAGAGCAGTGGATACAAAGGCAGTAATTAAAAGAATAGAACGGTACATTGTAGTTATAGTTATAGTAATGTTTGATTTGCAAATTTATTTAACTCTTCAAGAGATAATAATTAATATAATTTGATAATGAGAGAAATCAACTACTTTTTATACTTTAAAAAAAAGTACCAATCTATCTCAAATATGATAATGTTACTTTCCTAAAGTATTTAGTTACAAAATACCATCTATAGCCTACAAAACAAACTAAATTATGTTCTATATTTAGTAATTTTATATAACATCTAAGAATTTATATGCATAGTGTTCTTTAATATTTTTGATTAGTAACAATTTAATACACTACTTTATTAAGTTGTTTAATTGAAACAATATATTTTGGAAACATGATATTTGATTTTGTTGCATGTTACTGTTCAATAGAACTCAATAACAATGATATCTTTTTATTATTCAATACAGTATAAATTCAAATATAATAAACACAATAAAGTGTTTAAAAATGACTGTTATAAGTTATGTTTATAGACAAAATTGCTAATTTATAATATAGTATAACAATATCTAATTTTTAGGCTCAACGCTAAAATTTTATTGATTGATAAATTTCATTATTGTCGTTAAAGCTTCAGGAACAATAATATTAAATCAGAGATCATAATATTTAAAAGTAACATAAGTTGATAATTGTTACTGTTACTTACCCAGTTTTATTTATTATTCGAGAATTTCTATTCAAATTGTTCCTATGTATTTTTGTTCAATAAAAAAATAAACTATTTTCATAAACTTATTCTGTAGCAATTGTTGGCTTATAATAATAGAATATCTGATTTTATTTAATACTACGGTTCTATAAGGTTTAGTAACATTAATCTTTAACTTATATTTAAAACATCACATAAAGCTCGTAAATGTTATAGAATCGTAATATTTCAAAAATGTATATAAAGTAAACTATTAATATGACTTTAAATAAATACTATTTATTATGTACTTGACACAATATTTAACATCTATTCACTATATAAACACAACTCAATCTTATTGATTTATTCAATAATAAGAAGATATCGTTGTTATTGAGTTCTATTGAACAGTAACATGCAACAAAATCAAATATCATGTTTCCAAAATATATTGTTTCAATTAAACAACTTAATAAAGTAGTGTATTAAATTGTTACTAATCAAAAATATTAAAGAACACTATGCATATAAATTCTTAGATGTTATATAAAATTACTAAATATAGAACATAATTTAGTTTGTTTTGTAGGCTATAGATGGTATTTTGTAACTAAATACTTTAGGAAAGTAACATTATCATATTTGAGATAGATTGGTACTTTTTTTTAAAGTATAAAAAGTAGTTGATTTCTCTCATTATCAAATTATATTAATTATTATCTCTTGAAGAGTTAAATAAATTTGCAAATCAAACATTACTATAACTATAACTACAATGTACCGTTCTATTCTTTTAATTACTGCCTTTGTATCCACTGCTCTTTCAGCTGGTGTATGTACTTCTAAAGCACCAGGAAATGATTTTTCATCCGATATCCATGAATGTATGGTTAAATTAGCACCAGCTGGTGTAAGAGATGGTGCTGCTGGTAGATGTCAATGTTGGTTTACTCCTAACATTGGAGAAAGTTACAACTTATTTGAACGTATTTTACTAAGTGATGTAGTTAGTGCTATGCCTGATTGTAATGCTGGTGCTTCTCAAAACTGGCAAGGATTTGATATCGTTTCTTATGCTTGTCATGAATAAGTGGAGATGAGAAATAATGAATTTGATATTTATTATTTTAAATTTGTTTGACTTTTAATAAATGTTAATATCCCTTTCAATTGTTTAGATTATATTATTACTTATTTTAATTATTTGGCTTTAAACTCAATATTATCAATATATGGGGATGTATTTTTGTATTTAAGAATTTTACTAATAATTTTTCCACTCAAATGATGCTTAAAAGATGGAAAAAGTAATGAAGCCAAAAAAAACACTCCCATATACTTTTGTTATTTTTATAAATTTCATTAGAATTCATAAAACTTAAAAATATACAATTTTCTGACTATACATGGGGATGTATTTTTTTGCTTAATAATTAATTTTGGAATATCTTCACATCTTCCGACTACAAAATACAATTTATCTAACTTAATACATCACTGTAATACTTATACATTGTAATCTCCGCTAAAGCAACCAATTCAAGCAAATAGGTTCAACAACAGGATAACAAAATCCAAAAAACCCAACTTATAAATCTTAAGAGTTGTAATCCCTCAAAAAAAGATCACTTTTGTTTAACATACCAAGCTTATTAGCTTCTGGTTCGTATCGCATTTTTTCAAGCTCAATTAACTTGAATTTAAAAAAACTTAAATTTCTCTTAGATATAGAACAATTCAAATCTTAAACTCAGCTTTAAAATTCTGATAATACCAACCATTCAAGATGAATTTGGCCTTTTTAATGTAATGATTACAAACAAGGGATTTAAATCAAGTTACTTAATAGCTCTTCATTTAATTCCTACTTCTAGCCTATAAAGATACATAATCAAACTCATTCGATTGGCTAATTACTGACATTGACTACTAATCAATTACTTGATATTATTGCTTCCATTAACTAATTCTTGGGACAAGCAGTTTCTTTTTTATTAAAAAATACCAAATTTATACTAAACTTCTTTATTTCTATTTTTCCTTTATATTGGTCAATAGATTTCTCATGATAACATCAAACAGAGAACATTAAAATACATTTATTTCAAAACTTGGCTTGACACTTTATCCATTTATTCATTACTCACTATTCAAAACTCCAAACCTAGAACTTTCAACCATATTTTGAAATATGTTTATTTAGCCTTCATTTCACTTAATAATCGCTTATAAACACAAGCCTTTTTTTTAAATGATTCGTTTGTCCATTATTTGAAACATTGACTATATTTTTATTGTTCTATTCCTCAACCTTTTACATTGAATTCAAAATCCACTCATTTTTTAAAATCATACAATTACTTACTACTCCCATAACTAACGTCTTCATTAGTATCTGGGGGTGTTTTTTTGGCTTCATTATTTTTTCCATCTTTTAAGCAGTATTTCAGCGAAAAAATTATTAGCAAAATTCTTAAACAAAAAAACATCCCCATCTACTTTTTAGCTAATTAAAAGACATTAGGTCAAGGTAAAAACTTTGGGACTAATTTACAAAAAATTGATATAAGCTTTAGTTTTTTAGTCTAACTCTATCACTATCTTACACACAGTTTTTTGTATCTTCTCACTGTATTAATCTAATTACAATCCTTTTAGAAATCAAAATTAACTAGATAAATGCTCCTTTTTCTGACTCTTTTAATATGAAAAAGTAGTTGAGATCAAAGTCTTTTTTGAATATTGCATAGGGAGAAAATAAAGTAAATTTGAAAATAGTGTCTAAAATTTGAAAATATTGAAATATTTAAAATGATTTTTATATAATGAAATCCAACAGGGGTATTTTATAAATTCTATTTATTTATGACTACTATTAGTTGTATCGTTGTTGCTTATTACAAAATTTAATATAATTAATATAGAAAGTTTTCTAAAGTTAATAAATTTATAATAAAATAAAATTCTAATGTTTTAATATTATAGTATTTTGCAAATGTATATAGATTTCATCAAAATAAATCTTAATTTTTATCATTCCATATTAAATATTAATTTATAAAATTCAAAATAAAAGAAAAATTATAGTATCAATTAATATAAAAATTAGTTATCAATTATTATTTGTCTTTTTTACAATAATTATTTCAGTAAGAGCTCTAAAAAATAAAAGATTTACCCAAAATAAAATCCTTTTTTAAGCTTAAAATGAAATCATTACTAAGCTCTAACCTCTACCTAATCATCCTTATTTTTTTTAAAATGATTTACTATTTGCATACAAGATGACTTCAACCATCATGACTTTTTTGGTAAAGTTTTCAATTAGCGAGTTAAAGCCACTAGTTTAGTCCAGTTGAGCAAAATTATTGATTCAATTTATTTTTTTTATAAAAAAAGCTTCTATTGGCACCAAAATTTAGGACTAGTTTTGTGCTCAAAGGGTCAAAAAAGCTTCAATTTAACTTGAATTTGAGTTTTGTTTATTTATTATTTTAATACCAAAAAAAATCGATCCCAAATCAATGCAATTACAAAATCTAGCTAAAAGTCCCACTGCTGGTTTACAAGCCCATTTAATTACAGTAGGTAATTACCGAATCCTATTAGATTGTGGATTAAGTCAGCGTAATTCTTCTTATATAACTACTCCCTCTTTGCCCATACCAACTTTGGGCTTATCAGATTTATTATCTTTTTTAAATGAAAAAGTGGAAATAGAAAGCATTGATTTAATCTTAATATCCAATTATCAATTTTGTTTAGCATTGCCTTTTATTACCGAATACACCAAGTTTAAAGGAAAAATATTGGCTACAGAGCCAACGAGATATTTTTGTGGGTAAGAATTCAATATTTGTTTATGTCGATTATGGCGTTGATGAAGTGTTTTTAAATTAGGAAATTACTTGAAGAAGTGGCATTGTTGTTTCAAAATAAAAATGAGATGAATGAAAATGGCAATGAAGGAAGGTAAGTAATTTATCCTGTTTTTCAAGATAATTGATTAGATTTAATTGATATTGATTATAATTGAATTTAGTTATTATACATGGGATAAAAATGATATGAATCGAAAAAAAGAGGAAGGTTTATTTTATTATAATTGTATGTATACTTTTGAAGAAGCAAAATTAAGTCATAAGAAGATTCAAACATTGAGTTACAGACAGAAGATGGTAAGTCTAAAAGATAGATTTTTATTTCCTTTTTTGATTTGTTGATTAAATGATTGAATAATGATTATTAACGTAATTCTTCTTATAGAATTATTACCAAGAACTTTATATTACTCCCTTTTGTTCAGGTTATAGTTTAGGTGCTTGTAACTGGTTAATAGAATATCAAGAAATAGCTGTAAGTTTATTAGTGTTAATAATATAGTAATAGACTAATCAGATATTAATATAGTTTGGTTATATTTCTAGCTCTAGTCTAATTAATAATAATCCTAATAATCGACTAAAATTTCATAATGCTAAAATGGATTTCAATATCTTTAATTTAGCTAATCAAATTTTATTTAAAGATAATTTGTCCAATTTAAATTTGGAAAATTGTCATCCAATAGTTAATTTAGACAAACTAGTTAATGAAATTAGTAAGTTTTATTATATATTGTATATTATTATATGATTTGTTCTTTTATTTATATGTTAATTTAATTTAATTTAGGAATTGATTTAGAAAATAATAAAATGGTAATAATACCTTCTTTAATTATGGGTATTACTTTTGATATATTGGAGGCTATAGCATTTAAATTAATCAATACGAATTGGGGCTCTAAATTAGAAAAAACACCAATATTAGTTATATCACCAAGTGCAGAATATAATTTAAGATATGCTAATATTTGTGCTGAATGGTAGTTAATTACAAAACTAATTTTTATTAATATATTGACTTATTATAATTAGGATGAATAGTGATTATCAAGATAATTTAAGAAGAGGGGAATCAGCCTTTTTATTTAGTCGATTGATTGAAAGAGAAGATATCAAAATAGTTAAAGATCATCAAGAAAGTTCTGTAGCTTCAAGTATTGAAACAGGGGAAGGAATAATTATATTGTGTAGTTATCCTAATTTAAATAATAATATTATTAACGATTTAATTAATTTAAAATATAAAAGAAATATTTGTATTAAATATTGGGATGGAATGTTTCTTCCTAAAAAAGAATTAAGTAAAGATATTAATTTTTTTGAATCTGAAATTAAAGTGGATATTAAGCTAACTATTTATCAAATTGTTCAATTAATTATCAATCATAGTAATACATTAAATAAAGTTATATTACCTAAAATAATGAAGAATGAAATACAAAATAGTATCTTAAATGAAAGCGAAATTCAAATATTATTCGAAGATTACGAAAGTGACTATTTATTAACAGAGAATAATAATTTAAATAATCAATTAAGATGTAGTTATTTTAAATTTGGATTAATGAATTTAAAATATGCCCAAACATTAAAATTAATTAAAAATCAAAAAAATCAAACAGCAACGTATTTAAAAGGTAATTTAAATTGTAAAGACAATTTATTTTTATTAGGAGAAAAAAATCAATTAAATAAAGAATATAAAAAGATTTTAAATAATAACAATAGCATTAATGAAATGGAAAATCAAATTATTATTAAACAAGATTATTTACCTTTTATGGGTTTTAATAAAATACATTTGAATGAATTATGTACTCATTTAAATAGTTGCGGTATTAAAACAGAAGTTTTAGAATTGAATGAAGAGAATATAGATAATAAAGAAAAACCAATTGTTAATAACGCTATTACGATTGATTGTTTAATGTTAAATTGTCAGCTTGAATTTACTTTAGAAAGCATCATTATCTATAGTGAAGATATTATTATCAGTAATAAATTAAGTCATATGATCTACACTTACTTAAATCAAAAAATTATTCAACCAATTAAATTACAATATCAATTAGGGAAAGCAGACAATAACAATAATAATATCAATGACAATAACAATCATAATAATAATAAGGGACTGAATAATATTCATAAATTAAGATCGCCAAATACAAATATCAATGGGAATGGGATAGGTAATAATAAAAATAGGTTTAGAAATCGTAATAGAGGTGGGAATAGTAATGGTTATAGAGGTCGTAGGCAACAAAGAGAGGAATAAAGGAGAGACTAAAATGAAATGAAATGAGATGGAAGTTTATTTATATTGTTTGTATTGGAAATTGAAAAATGAAATAAAAAATAATGATTTTATACTTTATTATTGTTATTAATTTTTATTATTATTAAAAAAATATAGAAATATATATTTTGTTAAACATACTTGTTCAAAAACTAAAATAAACAAGGATCAGATAATCTAACGAAATATAAAAATGAGGTTGAATTTAGTAAAACCAGATAGAAGGGAGAGACTATATACCCAATTGATGCCAAATGAGGACTTGAGGGCATTTGTAAAGGCATGCAAACCATCTTAACAAGGGTAACCCAATTTAAGAAAAAAGATTCATTGGAAGAAGCAATATGGGGATATATTTTTGTGTTTAAGAATTTTACTAATAAATTTTCCGCTTAAATAGCGCTTAAAAAATGGAAAAAATAATGAAGTAAAAAAAAACACTCCAATGTTATAGTTTTGAAGTTAGAGTTACAAAAGTTTCAATGAAAGACTCATACAACAGATAACGGAAACAATGCTTGAATATAATTTAGGAAGCTTGAGGTAAAATTATTGACCCTGTGCAAATCTAGGTTTTAGGATTGTGGTTTTAGACGAGGACCTTTGAGAAAAGGAATCTGATTTTTTTATTTCATTTGTCAAATTTTTAAATACAATTGACTGAAAAAGTAGCCAGTAAAATCCTTTAATAAAAAAATACCATCATATGAGATATCTTTTTCCTTTCATTTAATTATCAATTTTCTAGCGCTATTGAACAGAAAACAAATTAGCCCTTTCTATCCTATAGACGAAATTTCTCGCTATGGCTTTTTTCCAAAGATTAGTTATGACAAGATTAATTGTCCATAAGGTCGAAAGGATTGACTAAAAAAGACATGCTGATAGATCAAAGAAACAAGAACTAATTATTGAACCATATTAAAAGCCAACTTCTTATTGGAACTAAAAATCCAATTATACCAAACTCCCATTAAATAATAGAAATCCCTCTTTGTAGGTTCATGTAACAAGACCAAAAATAATGGATTGACTAAATTAATACAATTGATAGTGATTGCAAGTATCGCATCCGCTACTCTATCCCTTTCTCTAAATTGAATTATTTCAGATAAAGTGACAATTACATAAGGTAAGATAGTACATAAATAAAAAAATAATAAACATGTCATTTTAATTAATATACTTATACTTTGTCGAGTATTTCTTTTTTTGATATTGTAATTATGCATACGGTCTATATGGCCAATTGAGGCTGGTGTAGTTGAAGCGGAAATACCACTTTGTCCATCAATATTGTTACTCTCCATAGTAAATTGATATTGGTTTAATTTTTGCACAAATCTTAATGTAATGAACACATAAAAAATAGTCAAAGCAATGACTTGTAATCCATACATCACTGTTGTTACAATGAGATAAGTTAAATCAAACTTATTATTTAGATCTGAAGGTTGACACCAGACAATTGCCCCTAATGGTTTCCATTCTGTAAATACCAATGCCAATGCACTTAATACACCACAAAACACTATATAGCCTACTGTTATCCAAGCAAACACTTGTATATCTACATTCCATCCTAGTACAATTTTAAAATATCTTAAACTAGCTAATAGGGTAACTAATCCAATACTTAACATAATTGAAAAGGAGTTAATAAACATAGAGACAGCACACCATGTAGGATCAAATAGTATAAGTTTATCGGTGGAAAAACGAATACTGGTATGGATCACGCCCCAAAGAGCATATACCAAGTCGGCGAGGGTAATGAGACGAACGAGTTGAAGGTCAAATGCTTTACTATGGTTTTGTTTAATGAAGGCGAGGTAAATCACAATGAAATTAAGAATGAGAGAGAGGTTACAGATGACATTGATTAAGATGCTAGTGATGTAGTTGAGGTATCGGAGGGTATCAGGCGGAAATGTAAGGGTAGGGCCCATTTTTTTGTTTTGTTTGGTTATTGTAATTATATACTGATTAATATGTTTCAAAATAACAAAAAAGATATGTTTATTTTATCGTCGTAGTTGAATAAAAGACTTTAAAAGTCAAAATGGAGTTGTATATCAAAACGGTTTTATAATATTGTTAACAATGATTTTTAATTTTAAATAAAAAATTTAAAAAAGTTATGATAAATTCTAGTTTATTTTAAACTACAGCTGTTTTTTATATTAGAGAATATTTCTTTACAATGCTAATTATTCATGCAAACTATTTAAAAATGATACCAATTTTTTTGTACTATAATTTTTACGAACATGCTACATAAGTTGAAACATTAACTTTTAACCATAATAGACGTTTTAATTTTTTATTTATAGTAGTAATTTAAGGAGCTTATTAATCATATAAATCCTTGACCAAACTGTATATCAAAATTAAGAACTACTGCCATCATATTGAAAAGTAAAACTGTAACTTGACCCTCTCCTTTTTAAAGCATTTAGTATCATTTAATAAAAATGTTTATATTTGGTATATAGAAACTAAATCTGATTTTTAATAAAAATAGCTTTCTTGAATAAACACTAATAACAAACTTAAATTTGATTATTCTTCAATTATGTAACCTTTCATTTCTATGGTTTTGAAAATTTAGTTAAAAATATGAAAAACAGTCACTTAGTTTTATTACTTTTACGGTTTTATGTTTGTTTTTCTATCCACTCAACTATATATTATTATAATAACAATATAACATCAATAGTCCATTGAATAGTCATAGTTTGTTACTAAATCCTTTCGCTATTATCTCTTTGAATAAGAAACTAATTCTATCCCAATCATTTCCATCTTAATATTAAGTCAGACCATTAATGCTAATATAACTCATGGGCCTTAAAAAAGTAGTAAAAATATAGCTAGAACAAAAAATATTCTTAATGTCTAAAAACAAAGCCTATTTTGAAGTAACTATTTAAATTGCTGCGGTTATCTTTTTTGTTGTTTTTTGATACGCTATATGATACCAGCATGAATCATCTGGCCTAATAGTAAGCCTCACTTTATCTTTTTTTAATTACTTGAATTTTATAGCTTACTGAAATAACGTTACTTCTTCATAGAGTTATCCAGCCATCTTATTCACTTATCAATGTTTTAAATAAAGTAGAAATTCACAAACTTGGATATTATAGGAATTTGAATACGAAACTTAACTGCATTTAAAAGTATACAGTTTAGTGATTTTTTTACTGATCTTATCTATTCTTAGCTTTAAAAAGTAATAAGGTCTTATAGTTTTTAAAATTAGAACTGAATTGAATTAAGTTAATATTTTTCGATCAATCACTGAAACTAAATAGTTTGAATTAGTTTTCTTTTTCATTCACTTGATTATATAATCTATCAAGGTAATGCTAATCTTCTGTAAAGATTCAAACACTATTTATTGTTTTAGGTAAAAATGATACTACTAAAGTAATTTGAATGTGACTTCTCTTACATAGCTTGAAGGTTTAGTAAAGTAAGAGTAAGAAAATGATTAGTTAAATCGTAACTACAAAGCTACATTTAGTTTATAATACTTTTAAATTATATAAGAGAAGCCATATTTAGATTACTTTGATAATAGCTAATCTAACAACTTTAATATCAAAACTCATGGTATCAAAATTAAATTAGAGTTAATGTTAGTAAGCTGAGCTCTAATATACCTTTACTAAAGTCAATATATAAACGTGCTTTTTCATATTGTTATTTTGTTTTCCTTATACAACATAAATACAAAAAAATCATACTCATCAAACAATGCAAACAACTTTTCATTTTTTTTGATTACATGATTTACTGAGGTAGTGCTACTACTTCACAAAAATTCAACCACTTTATCCACTTATTACTATCTTAAATGAAAATACTACTTAGCCTAAAACTTTATTAAAACCCAATGGCACTTAAAATTATATCTACAGTCACTATAAAAATAGTTCCGAGAGCTCAAACATATATATCCAAATATTATTTTTTATAATTAAGATGAAAAATAATAATTAAAAGCATTCAAATCTTTGAGCTCTCTGAGCTATTTTACGGCAATGTATAGCAAAATCTGACAAAACAAGAGGCCCCTATTGCTAAAATTTTGTTAGTATAAATTGTTTGCAGATTTCAAAGTAGAATGAGCTCTTTAAGTGTTACTACACGTTTTCAAATCCTATTGTTTCAATGTTAATAGTCTTAATAGTTTATAGCACCTTTGTTTAAAATAAATCATGATATAAAGTAGTTTCTAAAGTAATTTAATCTTTTTATTAAAAAAACAATTAGCAGTAATAGCAGTTATACTTTTTAGAATTTTTTTTCTTTGGAACCAACTACTATTTTACAACTAATAGCTTCCACTATTGCAATTTATTACAGTATCCCTTATTAAAAAACCTTTGCTTGTTTTAAAAATTAGTTTATTTTTTTGAATTTTTTATGCATTAAACTCATGGTCTAGGATATTCTTGGAAATTTATGTTTTTTAATTGATGCTGCTCTCTTATCTCTTAGTTATCTTTAAGTCCTTCTATCTAGATTTGGATTTACTTTCAGTACAGCCTTTATTGAATCAGTCCTGTGGAGCACTTACTATTTACATTGTGAACATTCTGCCAAAGATGCGGATACTGATTTATCAGCTACAAATTTCTTTGTAGAATAGCGCATAGCATGATCGATTGTAACTTATTTAACTTCTTCATGGTGTAACTGTAACTCTTAAAGGAAACAAGAGAGAGTCAGTTAGTCCTAGGCTTTTTTCTTGCTGTATCATTGATTTAGTTATAATAAATAAAATACTTGCCTGAAAGGGTCTAGGGCTTCCAAAAAAACAAAAATTCTTAATTTTTAAAAATATTACCAACTATTATTGATATCCTGTTTATTTATAATCAATAATTTAAAAAAAGAATGTATGCTTTATTATACTTTTTTACGTATTATTGAATTTTATTGTTATTAAAAAAGGGTCATTAGAAAAAACTTCAACTACCTACTGAACCACAGTAAAAGCCAACTTCTTATTGGAACTAAAAATCCAATTATACCAAACTCCCATTAAATAATAGAAATCCCTCTTTGTAGGTTCATGTAACAAGACCAAAAATAATGGATTGACTAAATTAATACAATTGATAGTGACTGCCAATACAGCATCCGCTACTCTATCCCTTTCTCTAAATTGAATTATTTCAGATAAAGTGACAATTACATAAGGTAAGATAGTACATAAATAAAAAAATATTAAGCAGGACATTTTTACCAATATACTTGTGCTTTGTCGATTGTTTCTTTTTTTGATATTGTAATTATGCATATGATCCATGGAGCCTATAGAAGTTGGTGTAGTTGAAGCGGAAATACCACTTTGTCCATCAATATTGTTACTCTCCATAGTAAATTGATATTGGTTTAATTTTTGCACAAATCTTAATGTAATGAACACATAAAAAATAGTCAAAGCAATGACTTGTAATCCATACATCACTGTTGTTACAATTAAATAAATCAAATCAAATTTGTTATCCAAATTCCATGGTTGACACCAAACAGCGGCACCTAATGGTTTCCATTCTGTAAATACCAATGCCAATGCACTTAATACACCACAAAACAATACATAACCCACAGTAACCCAAGCAAACATCTTAGCTTCCCCATTCCATCCCAATACAATTTTAAAATACCTCAAGCAAGCTAACAAAGCTACCAGTCCTATACTTAACATAATTGAAAAGGAGTTAATAAACATAGAGACAGCACACCATGTAGGATCAAATAGTATAAGTTTATCGGTGGAAAAACGAATACTGGTATGGATCACGCCCCAAAGAGCATATACCAAGTCGGCGAGGGTAATGAGACGAACGAGTTGAAGGTCAAATGCTTTACTATGGTTTTGTTTGATAAAAGCGATGTATATTACTATAAAGTTGAGGAGAAGCGAGAGGTTACAGATGACATTGATTAAGATGCTAGTGATGTAGTTGAGGCTAAGGAGGGAGTCGGATGGAGATGTGAAAGTAGGGTCCATTTTTCTGCTTTATTCGGTTATTACCACAGGTTTTCCCAAGTGAATATTGATCGATATATTTTAACTTGACAAAAGGTAATTTATGTCTTCAACTGCTTATTACAATTGTCTAAGAGTAAAATCGTAAAATCGTAAAATACAGTTGATATTTTATTTGAAGTTGTTTCAGTTTTTTAAAAATTAAAAAAATTAAAAGTCAAAAAAGTAACAAGATATAAGAGTTTATAGCTTGTTTTAAACTAGCTCTTATAGTAATTTTTATATTAGAGAAGATTTATCCTTTATATAATAATTCATGCTAACTATTTCAAAGAATGATATTGATTGAATAGGGTACTTACCATTTTTAATATATGCCTTAAATTTAAAGTATTAAATTTTTAATTTTAGTAAGGATTTTAAGTTAATTGTTTATAAAATGGTAATTTTAATATTAAATACTAAAAAATATTAGACTTTCTCTTTCTAAGATTAAAAATTACAATTGTTATTAGTTAAAAAACACATTCGATCCTCTCTTTTTAAATCAACATAAATTATTCACACATCTTTATTTTTAGTATATAATAGAAAGAAAGCAAATATATCTTATTAAAAGTGTGATTTGTTCAAATATTAGAATAAGCAATCTTAATTTATTCTTAAAACTGAAACCTTTCGTTTTTCTTATGGTTTAAAACTATTTGATATTTTTGAATAATTACAACAGTCACTCAACTTTATTACTCATCGACTTTCCATTGATTTTTTATTCACATTAACAACATCTCGATTTCTAATAATAAAAATTGTTAATAATACATTCAATAGTTATAAATTATTATTCAATTTAGGTACTTCAATCCCTCTTCTTTTTATTTCTTTTAATAATACTAAAAAATAACTTCAATCAAACTTTCCCACTATAATAGTAAGTCTCAGCTTGGGCTTTTCTCCACTTTAATTTCATAAATCCTCAAGAATTTGTTTTTAACTTGGTAATAAATATCCATCTATCCACCACATCTTAGCAAATAAAGTAATAATTTCAATAACTTGTAAACAAAAGAGCGATACAATGATTTTAGAAGCCTACAATTCTTATTAAAAACCCTTTCATTATTTAAACTACAATTATTCTTAATTTTGAAAAGCAATAAGTTAATATTCGAGAATTAGTTTAATTTAATAATTTACTAAAGAACATAGTGCTGCATGAGTATGATTTCTAATTAAAAAAACGTTAATTTTAAACCACTTGGGGGCGCTTCCTCCTTCAAGAAATTAAACAAACGTTAATTTAAAAGGAGGAAGATGTTTAACTAAAAATATTGATAACTTTATACACTATCATAAATATAAGGTTCATTATCCAATCTTATGCCTTTATTTAGAAAATATCTTCGGGATTTATGAAATAAAAGCAGAAAAATTAGAAAACGAAATTATATACATCGTTGTGTACATTTGATTTATATTAGTTTACTAAACTTCAAGAAGTTGACTCAGATTTATTAAAGTGAATACTAATATCGAAGTTTAAATTAGCTTAAATTAGAGATAAATTAACTTGTTTTGTAATTATCTATTGGTAGTTTTATATTTGCTTTAAAAACTAGACTACAATGAAAAAATCTAAATAATTTTGTGTCCATGTAAGGCCGTACCCTAATCATTTATTATCAATGAAAGTTGGTTTATTTTGAATTTAATACAAATACCAGTCACTCTATATTTTATTAAACTTTCGGGTTTCTACCGGTTTTTCCATCAATTCAGAAGAGTAAAATAGCAATAACGATAAAGTATGGAATACAATGGCCAACTTACCGCTTATTACTATATTTTTTATCCATCCTCTTTAAAAAAAATTATCAAGTATTTACAAAAGCTTATGCAGAGTTAGTCTATAGATGTAGAGGTATAAGGTTACAGTAGAGAAAAAAATTATTTATAAGATGAAATATCCTTTTTGGTTTCTTCTACTTTTCTATTCTTTACTATTGTTAATTGGAACTTTTCTTAGTAAATTCTTAAATAAAAAATATATGCTCAAATAAATTTTATTTCCTGCTAAAATAAATCTTATGTTGCAACCAAGAACATTATTAATTTTATAAATAATGAAGCTTTCTTTATAGATGTCAAATCCCTTTACCAAAATTCCTCACCCAAAAGCCTCACTTTGAGTTTTCTCTTTTCACTTTAGTCCCTAAATCAAGAACAATTAGATAATAAGTAATCATTCATGTAATCCGCTCTTAAAATTCCCATAATAATATTGTTATTAATAGCAACTCAAATGACAAAAATATGTTATTTTTAAAAAATCAATAATTACAAATATAAAACCTTGTTTTTAATCCAACTATAGTTGTTCTTCATTCTATAATAGACAGGTTTGTATCTGAGAACTACTTTGATTAGAACCTTATTTTTAACTTATATATTTTCACTATCCAACGACTGATGATAATAAAAATAGGATTTTTAAAATTATACATGAGGAAATGCTACTAAATTATAAACCTAGTATGATGATGATGGTGCTACATATTCATAAAATAATTACTTCCCCATCATGTTTAGCTAAAAACTGTAGACTGAGGTAAAAAAGAGTTGGATGGGAGACTATAGGAGCGGGTAGGGATGATTACAGTTAATAAACAATATAGAATATTAGCAATATAATAACTTTGGTAACAAAAATCCTTTAAAAGCAATTATGTTTTTAATAGTTAATTACTATATAAGTAAAGGGAATTCCGCTAAAGTGCAAAGCAACGATGATGATGATTATGTCGCACATCTATATAAGGCACTCCTTCACTCCTGATCTTACCCAGTAACTTGTAGATATAAAAAGAGAGGACCATTAATATCTCAGGAGTCATAAAAATTTTCTTTTAAAGCATTCTTAAAAATATCACCTTTAATTGCATAACGATGGCGGGGATGATGATACTAGATATTCCAAAAAAGTAGCTTTAGTGTCACATTTGGTCAGCAATATTAGATTAATATAAAACAGTGGGTATATGTGGTATGGAGAAGGAGGAAGGGTCCAAGAGTGAGTATAACCAATAAACAACATAAAAGAATAATAGTATGTACAGTAAATATTTTGATAATTAAAAGGTGTTTTAATAAAGAAACTTATATTAAAGTATAAAATAATGATGAGAACAATAGTAACACATGTTCATATTTATGAAGAAAAAGCCACTTTTATGTTATGATTAACAAATGATATATACTAAAAAAGAAAGAGGGAGTATATGCTGTAGAAAGGAAAGTAAAAAGAGAAGTTGGGATGACAATAAAAAACTAAGCAAATGCTAACTTATGTAATGAAAATCCTACTGATTAAAAAATTATAAATAGAAAAAGATCTATCAAACTACGAATATAATAATGGCTATGATAGTATCATATGTTCATAAAAAGAATGCTTGCCCAGTAATCACTTATCACCAGTAATCTATAGATATAAAGAAAGAGAGGGTTGTTAAAGACCCAAGTGTAATAAAGAAATTACTTTCCGAGTACTCTTAAAAATCTCCTACCAAATCATCAATTGATGAAAGTAACCGTGGTGCATATTGTTAAAAGGAAGACTACCCAATCTTTCCACTTCTACTTTAACTATAGACTGAAAAATCTGAAAGAGAGAAACGGAGAAAGAAGGGTAGGGTGCTGATGTTAGTGATATTATAGCTAATAAATAATAAAAAAGTAGTAGCCCATGCAATGAAAATTCTAATAATTAAAAAACACATAAATAAGGAAAACTCCGCTGGATTGAAAGTCAATAGAAAAGGGGATATTACTAGATTTTCACAAAAAGAATAATTATTCGATATTCTCCTTAACTACCAATATAACCTAATAAATAAAAAGAGAGGGTGTATTCAGTATACTTAGTAGAGGGGAAAGTGGAAAAGAGAGGTAACAAGGAAAAGTATAACTGTTAAAAAATTGAAAAAAAACCAACACAAGTAATAGGATATGTAATAAAAGATCCAAATAATTAAAAACATTATAAATAAGGAAATTTTCATTAAAGTACAAATCGATGATAATGATAATGCACATTCATGACAAAATGCTCTTTTATTATAGTTGACTAGCGACAATAAAGATAAACAAAAATAAAGGATATATGCGGATATGTCAAAAAAAGGATATATATTCATGGTTATATTTATTATTAAAATTAATACAGGGGAAAAAGATATAAACACGTGTGCATTTATTATTTAAGAACAATGGTAAAATAATTTGCATTGACCCTCCACTTTTTTTTTAAATTCCTATAATTACTATTATAAACATTATAAATCATATAAATATAGTAAAAATAATTTAAAAAATTGAGTGATTTATATATGCTTTCATTTAAAAAATGAAAATAACAAATAGCCGCCTTTAGAAGCATATTTTAATACCAAAAAAGTAGCCGCTATGACAAAGATATACATATTCTCATTGACTGATAACTAATGTAATATTTCAAATCAACTCGAATGAGTAGTATAGCATATTACAAAATAGTATCTACCATTGACACAATTGAAGATGTCCTCATTCACTGACATATCAAACTAATCCTATAAATTGAGTAATAACTAGTATTTTCTATTCCTACACATTCCATTGCTCTTTCTCTAAATCAAAAACTCAATTTGGTTTAAAAATTCTTTAACAATTGGTGAAAACTTTTGGTATTTCTTTAGAAACATAACCCCATTTTCAACTAACTCTTCTATACTAACACCCTTCATTCTGTTCCCATTTTTCGTTTCTTTCTCCTTATTCATCCCCCTTATTCCATCCGCATATTTCCTTAAATAATTCAAAGTTAAACAAGCTAATGATATAGCATAAAAAGAATACGTTGAATATGATATTAAAAACTGATGGCTTTGCTCATTTGCTAAAGAGTTAATTATTAATTCTGAGCTGATATAGGCTAACTCATAATATTTCCTAAAATTCTTCTCATTCTTTGGCGTCTTATTATTCTTGTTATTATCATAGTACTTTAAATATGGTAAGATTAAGTTGAGTATAATACTTTCCTTTACTAGTATCAGGAAGATCATCAAAGGCTGATTCAAGTCCATAACCCAGTTTGGTTGATTATATGTTATCTTCAATAATTGTTGATTATAATTTTTAAATATGGATTGGTTTAATTGTATCATCTTCTCTATCTTATTATAAATCTCCTGCTTGTCTTGTGTTATAGTATATTTTTTTTCTAGTAAATCATGATATCCTATTAAATCACATAGTTTAGCAAGGGTTATTGAATATAGGGAAGAGAGTGTATCTCGAACTAAAATAAATTGAGATTGCGTTGGGTTTGATAAAGGTAGTCGAATGTTTTCTAAATCCTTACTAAAACTTGGATAATTTAATTTCCAATCGCCGCAAATTATGGATGAATTACGATTTAATAAAAAGATCTTTAATTTATCTTGTATAAAAATAGATAAATATAAATTAAATCTTAATCTTCTTTCTCTCCTATTGAATTTTCTGGAATTAAATGGGAGATAATTTAAACCTAATAAATTACTATAAATACTATTCATATTAAATAAAATCCAAATGAATTTTAATTTTAATTTAATCTTAAATTGTAAAATTAAACTGATACAGATTGTTACTATTAAACTTGGTTTTAGGAATCGTTGATTAAATTCAATCGTTATCAGATTTAACAGTTCATTAACAATATTTTCGTAAACTTCTTCATCTATTTTACTACTATGGCCAATATATCTCGCTCCTATTGTGGCTACAATTTTGATTAATAATGGATCGGGGTGTTCATTTAAAAATTGCTCATCAATTATTGGGTACAAGATACAAAAGTTATAGAAATAATGATTAATACATAAATTAATATACTGCAATTTAAAATATTGATTTTCCATAAATAGTATCCGATTCTTATTCACTAATTTATTTAATATTTCTTTGATACGTAGTATACTAAAATTATGGCTATTATTGTATATCATTATATTTCTCTCTATACTCTCATTGTTATTGCTTCCATTTTTTAAATTAATATTATTGTTTGGTGTCCTTCCGCTATCCTCTATCCTCCTTTCCCTTTTCAACTGATTTAAACTAAGATAATTTAATATCAAAGTTCCTGCTGGACTGAATCCTAAATATTCCAATTTTCCATCGAATCTTAAATATATTTTTAAACTAAAATCATCGATCCCACTCTTTTGAATCATGTATCTTAATATTATTTCTTTATTATTCGATAATTCTTGACGTTGGTTTAAGATAATCATATTGCTATTTTCATTCTTATTCTTCTCGTTTTCTTTATGAATCCGATTCTCCTTCTTCCTCCCATCTTCCTTCTTTTTATTACTCTCTTTTTCCTTATTCCCATATCGCATCTTACTCACCATAAACCCACCCTCTTTCTTCTTAACACTAATTACTTCGCTATCTTCCCTTAAGTAACTACAGCTGATATCTCTCTTCTGACATTCAATACATGTTGGCAGAAGTTTATCACACTTTCGTTTATTTCGACTACAATTTTTACAATAAAATCGAGCTTTATAAACATTGTTAGTGAAAGTGATCTCGTGGGAAGAAATAACGGAAGAGGGGAATTGAGTACTGTAGAATAAAGGGTTCATATGAGTGTACTCGTATGATTTGTACTAGATGGATTGTATGTTTGTATAGATAAGTATTGATTGGCTATGAATTATATAGAATCTGAATTGATTTAGAATGATAGATTTAAAGTGATTGTATTATTTAATGAAACTAAACTTTAATGAAAAAATAGGAAAAAAAAGTATTTATAAGTGAATTTTTTTGGATGATAAAGTTTAGCCTGGTTTACTTTAATTAATTGGCTTAAATCTCAAAGCTTAGAAAAAGTTATTCTTTTAACTAGTTTAAAAATTCATACATAAATCTATTCTAGCTCTTTTAAGAACTGATTTTGACTGTATTCAAGAAAAATCCAATGCCCAAATTTGATTACAATATAATAACAAGCGTTTAAAAAATCAGCAGGACAAATATTTTAATAGTAAAACAATTGCTAGCTAGTTCAAAAATAACTGTAACAGCTATATTTAGACTAGAATTTTATCATTGGGGATTGAGGCATTGACAATGCTCTTTACTCTATTAATTTGATTATAGTATATCTCTTTTATCATATCCATATCTACTTAATTTTTGAATTTTTGAATTTTTGAATGTCTTTTCATGTTTATTTTAAAAAATAAACACTACTTGAAAGTCTCATCGTTTTAATAGAGGAAGTATGTTCTAAAAAAATAGCTGCTAATTTGAAGATGGAATTTATTATTAAGGTTGGTTTGTTTAGTAGTAGCTTTTTAAGGGGAAATATCGACTTATTAACGAATTTTAGTGATTGTTAAAGTGAATGGATTATTTATTATTAAAAACTGTTGAAACTAAAAATAAATTATGAAAGAGATGAGATGAGAGTGAAATGTTAGAGATAAAGTAAGAGATGCAATATGTTGTAATATTTTATTATTATTTTCAATTAAAGTTATATTGAAAATAATAAGATTAATAAGTAAAAAAAACAAGATACTAATTTTAATAAAAGACATAATAAAAAATAAACAAGTTCATTAATTCACGAAACAAAAAAATTATTTATTTCCAACATAATCTACCTAACCAAAAACTTCTTATCCATATTAACTAGCGCAAGTGTCAATTGTTCTGGCTTAATAGCCATCAACGCATTCAAGTCCTCATCGTTAGCCAATTGAAATAATTTATTGTTTTCTCTTTTAAAGACTAACAACTTATTTTGAATTTCACTTACACACGAATATGAGTTTCTAAGAAATTTAGCTCTAATTTTATAAACCAAATCATTGTAATGAATAGATCTATTCACTCTAAGAGAAACGATTTGATCTTTATTGAGTACAACTTTGACTTTGATCTTTTCATTTGGTATTAATTTATCCATACTCATTTCAAAATCTCTCATACGAATACCTCTCTCTCCTAATAACATACGGGATCTCCTTTTGATCATTATTGGCTTTAAATTCGAAATGATCTCTTGTTCTTTTTTTTCTAAATTTTTAATATTCCATGGAGCAATAACTCCGTTTAAATTAGCTTCTTCTTCTCTTTTGTTCCATGGAGCTGGGTTGAGGGATTCTATTGAGGCAGTAGAGGATTTTCGAGATAAGGGCTCAATGGTTGTACGTTGACGTTGGAATAAGGATTTCGAACGTAAAAGTATTGGGTTGGTTGATAAGGTACGTTTAAGTTGTGGTAAATTATCTAATTTCTCAGAAGTAAAAGGAGTAACGATAGTAGAAGTAAGATCATCAACGGATTGAGTAGTAGTAGTAAGAGGTGTGATGTTGTCGGTCTCAGTGTATTTTTTTGAACTCTTATTTTTTAAAGTATGAGATCTCTTTAAACCAATTTGATCTAATTTAAAGCTATTTAAATCTTGATCTTTTTCGTTTAGACCAAAAAATTGACGGATGGATTCTTCGTTTAATAATTGCTTATCTAAACAATTAAATTTTTGTAAATATCTGTCAATCTCTTCATACTTCTGTAAGGAGGACATAAAACAAATAGTTAGGAAATATTTAGCTGGCTTAATTGTGGATAATTGACATTGTTTTGAGATTTGATTAGAGAACTTAACAAATTGAGAGAATGTACGTTTGATAAAATAAGACTTTGTAGGGAGGTGGGAATAATTGGACGTAACTACAATAGTAAACCATAAATGATCATTTGCTTTTTCAAAGCCACAGATATTAGCATTGAAATTGATTGGGGCGACCATCTCTACCTTTGGAGTAGTTAAAGATTGGAATAACATGATTATTGGGATATTAGTTAAATATATATTATAAGATTAGGAAGAGGATAATTAAAAGGAATATAAAAATAAAGAAAAATAATCAATATTCTAATTTATAACTAAGTCTTATAACAACATGGAAAAACTAAATATAAAAATAAAAGTTGGGAACTTAAAAGAACTAGAGCTTATTAAGTTAAATATTCTTATTTTTAAAAAGTATTAGTTTTTATAATTGTTATTAATATTAATGAAGTTAAATTTAAAAAAAGAGTGAAGAATAATAGACATCATTAAGCATTCTTTATATAGTTTTATTATATTGAGTTGAGTTGTTATTGAAATAAAAAGTTGAAACTTTTGATTAAAAATAATCTTGAAATTAATGAGAGTTTTATAACTAAATTACTCAACTATCTAAGTTAAAACGGTTAAAAAAATTACAAATCAATCGAACATTTGAAAATTAACCAGGTTTTTTTAATTTGATTTTAAACTTTTTGTTAAGTTAACTTTATTTAGTTATTTTGTATTTTATTTATAATTTTATATTTTATTTTTAATTTATTGTATTAACTATATTTAATTTTAATCATTTTGCCATAAAATAGACATATTATTTCTACTCGTATTTAACTTCCAGTATATAAAAGCTCATTGAAACGAAATAAAAGATTAAAATTCAAATGTTAGGACTTGACAGCTAGTCACGTTTCAGTTAAATATGTTAATGAGCCAATCAATTTCTTTAAATCAATTAGTTCTCCAGATAATTGATTCTACTGATGAAAAAAACATTTCATCAAGATTTAAAAAAAGTATAAAAGAGGCTGATAATCTAAAAGCATCATCTATTTTTTTTCAATCACATAGATCCAAACTATGAGCAAAAATTATTATTCCATTGAAGATGTAAGTAATCACAATACTGAGAAAGATTGTTGGATTATTGTACATAATAAAGTTTACAATATGACTCCATTTTTAAATGAACATCCAGGTGGTAAAAAAGTTGTTTTAAAAGTAGCTGGTCAAGATGCAAGTAAACAATTTGATACTTTTCATAACCAAGCTATCTTAGATAAATACACCCCAAAGTTAATGATTGGTATAATCGGTGAAAATAATAATAGTAACCGTGAAGAAGAACTAGTAGTAAGTAATGAAGAAGAAGATTCGGATAAGATCGGCTTTGGAGATATGGTACCATTTGGAGATCCAATGTGGTATCAAGATTTTGATTCACCTTATTATAAAGATCATCACCGTAATGTACGTAAAGAAATGAGGGAATTTGTCAATAAACATATCGAGCCTTACTGTTTTGAATGGGATGAAGCTAAAAAAGTACCAATGTCTTTGTTTAAATTATGCGCTGATAATGGTATCTTAGCTATTATCTGTGGTTCTCCATTCCCTAAAAAGTATTATACTGGTCGTCTTATTGGGGGTCTTCAACCTGAACAAGTTGATTCTTTTGTTGAATTTATCATCTGTGATGAATTATCTAGATGTGGCTCAGGTGGTGTTTTATGGTTTTTGATTGGTGGATTTGGTATCGGTTTACCACCTGTAATTCAATTTGGTAGTGAAGAATTGAAGGATCGTATAGTACCAGGATGTGTTAATGGAAATAAAAGTATTTGCCTAGCTGTCACTGAACCATATGCTGGATCGGATGTAGCTAACCTAAAATGCACTGCTAAAAAGACAACAGATGGTAAGCATTATATTGTTAATGGCGAAAAGAAATGGATTACCAATGGTGTATTTGCTGATTATTTTACCGTTGCTGTACGTACTGGTGGTGAAGGTATGAATGGAGTTTCTTTACTTTTAATTGAAAAAGATATGCCAGGAGTTAAAACCCGTCAAATGAACTGTTCCGGTGTATGGGCCTCCGGTACCACTTATATTACTTTTGAAGATGTCAAAGTACCAGTCAATAATTTAATTGGTAAAGAAAATAAAGGATTCAAGTATATTATGTTCAATTTCAATCACGAAAGAATGGGTATCTGTATCCAAGCCAATAGGTTTGCACGTGTATGCTATGAAGAAGCTTTAAAATATGCTCATAAACGCTCTACCTTTGGTAAAAAATTAATAGACCATCCAGTCATTCGTAATAAGTTTGCTCATATGGCCCGTCATATTGAAGCTACTCATGCTTGGATGGAGTCTTTAATTCACCAAACTTGTATCATGTCCAAAGATTTACAAGCCTTAAGATTAGGTGGTCCAATTGCTTTGTTAAAAGCCCAATCTACTCAAACCTTTGAATTATGTGCTAGAGAAGCAGCTCAAGTATTTGGTGGATTAGCTTATACACGTGGTGGACAAGGTGAAAAAGTAGAAAGACTATATCGTGAAGTTAGGGCCTATGCTATTCCAGGTGGTTCTGAAGAAATCATGTTGGATTTGGGTATGCGTCAATCTATTAAGGTTCATAAAGCTATGTTGAATGCTAAGCTTTGATAAGATATTTATAATAGGGTTTTATTATATTTATTAAATGAGATTTATACATTATTAATTTTGACTTGCAGTTTTTGGTTTGTATGTTTTATATAATTAGTATAAATGATAGCATTTGATATAAAATTTTAGTTATTAATATTGTCAGTGCTTAAAATTATAAAAATAACTAGGATATATAGGAATATATTTTTTTGTTTAAGAATTTTATTAACAATCTACTCAAATAGCGCTTAAAAATGGAAAAGGATGAAATAAAAAGAATATTCTCATTCTACTCACTTTTTTATTAAATTATTATAAGCTTTTTTTCTAACTTCTAGCTTCCTGTAATTAATACAAAACAACCAGGCTTTAAACATTGAATTTATAATATAAATACATGTATTATTTCTAAAAAGTTATGATGTAAAAATTTTTAAGAAAATTTGTATATTTGAAAAATGGTAGAAAAATTTAAATGAGGATGTTTCTTTTGGCTTCATTACTTTTTTATATCTCTTAAGTGCTATTCGAGTAAAAAGATTCTTAGCAAAATTATCAAACAAAAATACATCCCTAAATGTTATTTTATTATAAACAATTAAGTCTAATACTAAAAAAGTAATTTCCATCTATCCAATATTTGTTTTCAATGATTTTTCCTGATTTTTTACCAAGTTTTAAAAATACTAATTTACGCTATATCTACTTTGTATTTTAGAAACACCTATTTTATCAAAATTAAGGTATAAACAGTTTTCAAACTAGAAAAATTCATGATAATATAAAAGAGATATTAACATTTATTAAAAGCTAAACAAATTCAAAATAACAAATATCAAATTCGTTATTTCTCATCTCCACTTATTCATGACAAGCATAAGAAACGATATCAAATCCTTGCCAGTTTTGAGAAGCACCAGCATTACAATCAGGCATAGCACTAACTACATCACTTAGTAAAATACGTTCAAATAAGTTGTAACTTTCTCCAATGTTAGGAGTAAACCAACATTGACATCTACCAGCAGCACCATCTCTTACACCAGCTGGTGCTAATTTAACCATACATTCATGGATATCGGATGAAAAATCATTTCCTGGTGCTTTAGAAGTACATACACCAGCTGAAAGAGCAGTGGATACAAAGGCAGTAATTAAAAGAATAGAACGGTACATTGTAGTTATAGTTATAGTAATGATTGATTTGCAAATTTATTTAACTCTTCAAGAGATAATAATTAATATAATTTGATAATGAGAGAAATCAACTACTTTTTATACTTTAAAAAAAAGTACCAATCTATCTCAAATATGATAATGTTACTTTCCTAAAGTATTTAGTTACAAAATACCATCTATAGCCTACAAAACAAACTAAATTATGTTCTATATTTAGTAATTTTATATAACATCTAAGAATTTATATGCATAGTGTTCTTTAATATTTTTGATTAGTAACAATTTAATACACTACTTTATTAAATTGTTTAATTGAAACAATATATTTTGGAAACATGATATTTGATTTTGTTCGATGTTACTGTTCAATAGAACTCAATAACAATGATATCTTTTTATTATTGAATAAATCAATAAGATTGAGTTGTGTTTATATAGTGAATAGATGTTAAATATTGTGTCAAGTACATAATAAATAGTATTTATTTAAAGTCATATTGATAGTTTACTTTATATACATTTTTGAAATATTACGATTCTATAACATTTACGAGCTTTATGTGATGTTTTAAATATAAGTTAAAGATTAATGTTACTAAACCTTATAGAACCGTAGTATTAAATAAAATCAGATATTCTATTATTATAAGCCAACAATTGCTACAGAATAAGTTTATGAAAATAGTTTGTTTTTTTATTGAACAAAAATACATAGGAACAATTTGAATAGAAATTCTCGAATAATAAATAAAACTGGGTAAGTAATAGTAACAATTATCAACTTATGTTACTTTTAAATATTATGATCTCTGATTTAATATTATTGTTCCTGAAGCTTTAACGACAATAATGAAATTTGTCAATCAATAAAATTTTAGAGTTGAGCCTAAAAATTAGATATTGTTATACTATATTATAAATTAGCAATTTTGTCTATAAACATAACTTATAACAGTCATTTTTAAACACTTTATTGTGTTTATTATATTTGAATTTATACTGTATTGAATAATAAAAAGATATCATTGTTATTGAGGTCTATTGAACAGTAACATCGAACAAAATCAAATATCATGTTTCCAAAATATATTGTTTCAATTAAACAATTTAATAAAGTAGTGTATTAAATTGTTACTAATCAAAAATATTAAAGAACACTATGCATATAAATTCTTAGATGTTATATAAAATTACTAAATATAGAACATAATTTAGTTTGTTTTGTAGGCTATGGATGGTATTTTGTAACTAAATACTTTAGGAAAGTAACATTATCATATTTGAGATAGATTGGTGCTTTTTTTTAAAGTATAAAAAGTAGTTGATTTCTCTCATTATCAAATTATATTAATTATTATCTCTTGAAGAGTTAAATAAATTTGCAAATCAATCATTACTATAACTATAACTACAATGTACCGTTCTATTCTTTTAATTACTGCCTTTGTATCCACTGCTCTTTCAGCTGGTGTATGTACTTCTAAAGCACCAGGAAATGATTTTTCATCCGATATCCATGAATGTATGGTTAAATTAGCACCAGCTGGTGTAAGAGATGGTGCTGCTGGTAGATGTCAATGTTGGTTTACTCCTAACATTGGAGAAAGTTACAACTTATTTGAACGTATTTTACTAAGTGATGTAGTTAGTGCTATGCCTGATTGTAATGCTGGTGCTTCTCAAAACTGGCAAGGATTTGATATTGTTTCTTATGCTTGTCATGAATAAGTGGAGATGAGAAATAACGAATTTGACATTTGTTATTTTGAATTTGTTTAGCTTTTAATAAATGTTAATATCTCTTTTAAATACAAGTTTACTTTTAATTTGAAAACTTAATTATTATAAAAAAATTACTAAGCAAAAAGAAACTTGTAGTATACAATAACTTTCAACTTTAAAAACTAATAGATCCCAATAAGTTTAAATGTCTTAATACTTTTTCAAAAGCGTAAAGATCTTTTTAGTTATTATATTAATAGAATAGCCTTCAAAAAAATTTTTTTATCTATTGTATTTATTGGGGATGTATTTTGTGTTTAAGAATTCGACTAACAAATTTTCCGCATAAATAGCGCTTAAAAGACGGCAAAAGCGATGAAACCAAAAAACATTCTCTATTAAAACACGAATTAGTACATTGCAGTTGGATGATTTTTTATGCATACAAATTTTTCCTGAAGTTACTAAAAGAAATTCAAATAATCAAATAATCAGAACAATCTTTTAAGGTTGTTCTGATTATTTAAAATGTTGATATGGCAAGAATTCAATTTAACCGCAATATAAAAGGATGTATAATGCATGACTAATAGTAATGTATTGATTTTAAAAATATGCACTAGTTTTAGAATTTGTTCCCATTTTAATAAAGCTGAATTTGAATAAGATATATGTATATGACCTTCCCTCTAAATTCTCCTATTCTACTTATTGTTTTGTTTCATTTTACTTCAGCTTGCCTCCAACAATAAACCACTTGAGAGTTTACCCCCTTCAAGATTTTATAAAACAAATAAATATGAAGATACTCAAGCAGAAATTCACCATGCAAACTTTAAAAGAGCTATTTTTATAACTAAAATTAAGCTTTGAAAGCCGACAAAGCAAAAATGTAAGTGACATTTATATTATTGTATAAAAAAAGTAACTTTCTGTGTTAAGTAATTTTGATTTTCAAAACTTCGTATAAAGTAAGACATTTATTATAAAAAGTACTTGTTTCATTATGAAGGCTTACTAAGAATCACTGAGAATTAACAATTTGAAATTTGATACTTATGCTATTTGCTACTTGTTCGTGTAGACTTTACTAGTACTGATTTAATTCAAATATGAATTGAATATTTATAACTTTGTATATATTAAGTTTAATCACGACAATTTTTTCTAGTTTTATATTAAGCAAGTGTAAATATAAATATTCAATCCACACTTAAATTACATCAATAGTATTAACTCAGTCGATGATGTAAAAATTAAATACGAAGTTGTGGTTTAATCAATATAAAAAAATTACAAATGCCAAAAAGTTTATTGCGAGGTTCAGTTTGACATTAAATTTTATTACATTGATTACAATTTTAAAGTATAACCGCATTAATATTAACTGTATTAAATTTAATAAAATAAATTTTATTTAAATGTATGTCTATGTAATATCACCCTCAAATTTAAAAGTCTATTTGAAGTACATTGAGATATTTCAGTTATTTCATATTGAAATTGAACTGTGATATAATCGACTAAAAGTTTAATTTTAATTTTTTTTATTTAAATGTCTAATTATACTAACAAAATACTATTGTTTTAAGAACAAAACATAACTCTATTACATTTTCATGATTTTTTAAAACTCTGAATCTGTTTATTTATTGAATGATTTTTTAATACACCTATTTTACTAACAAAATAACAAGTTAATCTAACAATTATTTTTTGAAATGAAGCCTTTATTTTAATATCTCTTTGCTTTAACAAGAAGGTTTTAGTTTTAGGAAGTGGAAAAACCACGGACTTGAAATCGATATGTAAGGCTATTATTACTTTCAAAATCAAATCCACATGCTAACAGTTTCCTTGAAAGCTTTATTTACTAAACGTTATATTTAGTAATAAACGTCTTGTTTAAAATTATCCCATAGTTCATACACAAATAAAATAATATTTTATAAAGTTGCTTGACTATCGGAAAATAATTGACTAATAAAGAAGGATACCTTTATCATAATTTTTGATCATTTTCAAACAATTAGTGGCATTAATGAAGACTCATTTTCAAAACATGAAATTATTCTAAACTTGAGTTTGACTAATTAGCTGTATTTACAAGATACTTTAATGAAACTAAAAGCCAGCATTTATCCTAGTTGATAATACTTTTATTTGTGTTGTTTAAAACGCTATTTAAATTAAATTTTTAAAGTTAGTTCCGAATTTATAAAGAGAAGATTACTCAAAATGAAAAATTAGTAATAAATTTATTAAGATTTAATAAAATATAAGAAATTAGATTAATTGTTATCTTTACTCAACTAATTTATAGTTCACCGCTAAAAAGTAATATAATAAATTCGTTCTATAAGTTATTAATAAATCTTACTGCTTTGTTGTTATATTAGGAAATGTTTACATTTATAGTTATTTTGTAAAAAATGACATAAACATCAAAAACGAATATTACATTAGCATTTCTTTTATTTTTTCATTTTTGCAAATGACATTTACTACTATACATCATTTGTGAGCTATCTAATGATTTTAAAACGCTTGGATGTAATCTTTCAATCATATCTAATGAAATATAATAATAAATCTCTGGTCTTAAAAATAGAATGAATTATACTTGAAAATAAACCTTACATCTAACATGCTTATCACTTATTGAGGTTTATAGCTGTATATTAAATTGATACTAAAGCCTGATTATTGCTTACATAATGTTCGTTATAAATTAATACTTTTATTAAAAACAGTTACAACAAAGGAAGTTTAGTATAAAAAACAAAGTATATAACTTTGTATATTTTTTGAAAATTTAATAAAGCCCAGGAGTAACATTCTATTTAGTTTTAATTTTTATACACTTTTAATATGAAATTTTGTACAACTTTTACATCAAATAAAGTTAAAGTTTGAAAGTAATTAATTTTATATGAGATCAAGTTTTAATTTAATTGTCAAAAACTTGTATATAATAAAAGTAAGCTATCTTAAAATTTTAATTAAGATAGATTAATGAATTGTCTTAAACCAACTATTTAAATAATTGGAGGTGTGATTATTCTTAAAATTTTTAATTATCATTTTTTAAAACAAACTCAATCGGGTATATCGTTCAATAAAATAAGTTTCACAATAAGACAAAGAATAGGTTCTATTTTATTATTAATTGAATTTATAATTTATAATTTATAATTTATAATTTATAAATATAATTTCTCTGTATCAAATTAATAAAGTCTTACTATGAGATATATAGTTATGTTTTTTGAAAAAATCTTCAATTTTTATAATTGTTGAACTTTTGGTTTTTAAATCATAACATTTATCCCACTAAATTAAAATCATTATATTATGAAATAAAGGTATTAGCTTAAGTAATATATTTCAAGTTATTAAGCTATAATATTAATTTATCGATTCTTCTTAAATATTAAAATATTCAAAATACTATTTTATTGACTACAAAAACCATAAATAAAACACAAGTTAGTAATAGAGATAAGTAAAAATGTCATATCAGTGGATTTTTTCTAGAAATAGACATGTATTTATTTTATAAAATATAAATAATAGTTAAAACAAAAATTTAAAGAATAAATTAGTTATCGTTCATAAACAAGGACTGATTTTGGTAAGGAATAAATACAATAGATTCACCAGAAGTGGTTGCACTAGTTGAAGTAGTAGGGGCTGAACATGTAATGACATTAATATTTTCCGAATTAGAATCCATACTATTATTCCGTTTTTTAATAACATTTTTAGGACGATAATAAAAATTAATAGGTATAATTAAAGAGCTAGAGATAGGATAAGTTGAAATAGTAGGAAGGGATATGTTTTTCTCAACATCATTATACACATAGTTTACTAATTGAAATTTCCTACCGTCCACAGTAGAAATACTACTAGTTCTCTTCATTAGTCCA
Organism: Batkoa obscura; assembly: GCA_030770535.1. Classification (NCBI taxonomy): domain Eukaryota; kingdom Fungi; phylum Entomophthoromycota; class Entomophthoromycetes; order Entomophthorales; family Batkoaceae; genus Batkoa; species Batkoa obscura. Next base: position 72,332 of record JASVEC010000074.1, read on the forward strand.
TCTTTTTTATAAGTCTCTGCTTTACTTGTAGTAGCGTTATCTGTTATATCGGTGTCCAATTCATGATATATAAAAAAATAGTTATTGTAACGAGAAGGAGACCAAGTATGTCCATCGGTCCATCTTTTCATCCCCCCAACTCCTATTTCCCATACAAAAATAGACCCAGGTCTTATATAAGTACGGGTAGTTTCAGATAACCTTGTTGTTATTAGTGGAATCATACCTAGCCTTGAGGCTTCAAATAAAATTAAAGCTTCGGAAACATCTTTAACATAGCCATAGAATGATTCTGTTTTAACTATAGGATTGTTTAAGTGAATAGACGTATGATTACTGATCATTCTCAAAATAATTTAAAATATAATTGTAAAAAAAAGATCTTGTTCTTTTTATATAATCAAAACTGAATTGCATAATTTAGCATAACATAAAAAGAAATGGTAATTCATTTTAATCAACAAATAATAAATAATTAAAACTTAGCATTGATAGTTCCAAACTTATCCTACTTTTTAAGTCACTTTCTAAAATTAACTATAATTCTTTTATCAGTCATACTTTAATATAACTGTAATGTTAATTATAGTTTTAATGTAGATTGCATAACTATTTTAATAATTTGATAAAATTTGCTCAAAAGCTATTTAAAAAAATACTATTTTTGGTATTCTATTTCTTTAACTTAAACCAAGGTTTAGTATTACTGTTTTTAATGAAAAATTTAATAATTTTGCTAGATTATAAAAGACTTAAGGACCAAATGAAATCTATGTTTTTAGAGCTTTAGTAGGTTAAAATTCATGTCTCAATCCGCCTTTTTTATTCTTTTCTATTCTTTTTTATTCTTTTTTATTTATTTTTATTCTTTTTTATTTATTTTTATTCTTTTTTATTTATTTATTAAAGAGGTATTAGCAATATAATTGAAATATTTAATTTGTATTAAAGATAATTAATTTATTACAAAAAAACAATCTCACATTATCTAGACTATTAACTTTAATTTAGTTATATTAATTAGCCCTAATCTCGGTTTTAATGTTAAGGGGCGAAATGTAGTGCCTTAATTTCATTCAAGTGAACTAGTTTAAGGATACTATATTTTGGCTAAAACGTTTTATTTTATTCTTCTGAGGCTTGATTTATTTTTCATTTCTAGCTAAATTTAAGAGCAAAAAATGAGCATTTAATTGACTTGATTTTTTTTGAATAAATTTGATTGGTCTATTAAATTAGTAAAATTACCTTAAGTTTTATAAGTTAAACTATTATATAGGTTCTATTGTAATTGTTTGATATTGTATTATTTTTCTGTAATAAATATAATTGATTTCTTTTATGTGTAAAACATGAAAAATTTATTAAAGTTAAATTTTAAATATACGAATAAATAGTTCTTGAAACTTGTAAAAGCAGTAAACCATTTAGACAAATATAAGCAAAGTGTATAGATAAAAAGTTTATTGTAAATTCTAATGAATAGTTGATTTTTAACTCATGAGAAAGTTATTAAGAAATCATTATAGCACAAAAATTATTATCCTAGCGCTAACATAATATCAGTTGTAACTCAAATTATAATATTGGCCCCTGATACAATATAAAACACTAATAACCGTTTCTTGATAATATCTAATATAGTGTTTTAAGTTAATGATTGTTTAAAGTACTTACATATAACGTTAACTTGATTTTCTATTCAACTAACTGTTTTTTTGATTGGAATCCTTATATCAAAAAAACGACTGTTATTTTCAAAAATTGTAAGTCTTTGTCTGGACACTTGTTTGCATTTATCTAATAGATTTAATTAAAAAGCAACATTTAAATCGTCCATCCATTATTTTGGCTTTATTATACGGTTATCTAAATATTTAATTGATAAACATATATAAATAGTATAAAAAGTATAAAAATAATATGGGGCTTGATGGTATTATAACAGTTATGCCTATAACTTTAATAAAGGGCATTTGATGGTACACTTTAAAGTGGTCAATTAAAAGTAAAGTCGTATGGTTCCTGTTTTCTATATAATTTAGCTTTATAAACATGTTGTCAATATAGCTTAATTGCATAATTGTTTTTTTAAAATTATGCTGAGAAATAATCACCATCCTTGGTAAGTTTGCTTTGGATTTGTTATTCTTATTGTTGATAATTGTTTTGAACTATTTTTTAAATGTTCGGGTGTAAACAAGTATTTATTAACATAAAACTCAATTTAAATCTGCTCCAATTTATTGAATTATAAGTTGATAACTAAATAATATTAGTTATAACACTAGAGTACCTGAGCAAATAGTTTCAAGCCTAAATTTCAATCACTGTACATGTAAATAACTTAATATCATTATGGCTAAATTAGGAAGTCATGACGCCCAAGGCAACAATTATATATTATTATTTTTTCCCTTGAGCAATCCTTCAAATATTAGTTTTATCACATTTTCAATCATTTGGTTCAATTGAATACTTTCTCTATCTTATATTTCAACTTCAAAACCAGTGATGGCAGTTCAAAACTTTCTGCTATAACACTATCTAATTCTGAGCTTGAATAAAGGGTAACAAATAAAACAATTATATCGTTATTTAGACATTAATCAAATTTGAGCGTTAGATAGAACTTTGCTTTCAAGTTCATCAAGTACAACTGATTGATTTTGTAACATATAATTTAAACCCAAAAAACTGTTTAAAATATTAAACAGATGAGTCCATCCAGAATATTAATAATAAATAAAATAAACTATTTTATTCTTACTCTATTATTATTTGAGTGAATTGAGATAAATAATATGAATTAATTGTGGTTAAATAAGCAAAATAAAAATGCTCAATAAAGAATAGCTTTAGTATAATGTCTATTGTATCCAAATCACATAGCAATAAATGGGCATAAAATTGAAGTACTATCGTCAGTAGTTTATCTGTTAATGAAAGGGATATCTGCCTTTTTTTCTAAATTGATACTGTGTTAATTGTATAAGCTCTAAACCAAAAGATGCGATTTGCCTTCTACAATTCAAAAAATAAAATTATACTATACTCAATCTAAGAGACCAAGTCTATATTATTCGTTTAATCATATTTAACTACTAGCCTTTGAGCCTTTATCTTTTTTCATATGTATTGTTTAATCCTTGTCAGCGTACCTTTTAATTTATAATTTATATAAGCTTTTATTATCTTATAAACCAATTATCCCCATTTAATGACATGTGTGTTCCTTTTGAAAAGGTTTTACATATTATTGCTGATACAATTTAAACTTTCTTTAACATAACTTCAGTCCAAGCATTGAACTTTATTTCAAAAAACATCATAGATTTCAATTTGATGCTCCAAGGGTAAGTGAGGCTATATAGAATCCCTGATCAATAGGTAACTCATAGCAGTTGACAATCCACATAGAGAAGGATAGCTTTTCTCAATGGCCTCACCAGGTATCAATACTCAAATCTGACTGGAAAGGGGCAGCGCTATCACTACTTCTAAACATTTTTCTATCTTGTTATTTGTAAAATTAAACAAAATTTTTAGCTCAATCTAGATTAATTAAAAAACCTCGATTTGATAAAACCAATTCATGCTTGGTGTTAAAATTAACTCATCAAAAGTAATATTTAAAAAGCATATATAGACATAAAAAACTGTTTGTTTTTTATTTAAATTTTGGTTCATTTGAACACTTTCTTATATTCATGTATATTTAAAGGGGAAGGATATATCTCGATAAATGAGTTTATTTAGTTTTATTAGGTCAGTTCCATTTAATGCCTTCAGAATGACTGTTTAGTTAACAACATGTAAGGACCCTATAGCTGTCAGATGTTGGCTCTGTTTTATATTGTCTCAAATATTTGCGAGCTTGGAAAACTATTTATTAATGTTCCAAAATACGTTATAATATGTATATATATTGTATACATATAGTACTAATGTGAATTATCTCAAAAAATGAGAGACTAAACTTTGAGCAATCATTTCTCAATAAAGAGTAATTAAAGAATACTATGTAAATATGCATGTAAAATATTATATTTATAGGCCTCATATTGAATCAACTATTCCACTTTTAATATTGGTTTAAAGTATTATAATTAATCCAATATATGTGGATATATTTTGGTGTTTAAAAATTTTACTAACAATATTTCTACTCAAAGAGTGCTTAAAAGATGGAAATAATGGAGTTAAAAAAAACACCCCTATATTTTATTCGGCTTATATATTTATTACCTAACCAGATAATTTTAATAATAATCTTTTGTATTAAAAAATTTAGACTTACTTGAAAAATATATAGGACATCTTTATGGTTTTATTTTTTTCCGCTTTTTGGGCAAAAAAATATACCAATATGAAAAATCGTGATTAAGGCAACATCAATAATTTTTGTATTAGATTTACAGCAACAGCAACTATATTGTAATATAACAACTGCTTATTTAAGAGCAAAGTTATGTCAAAATAGCTAAAATCTATAACTTAGGCATTAAAATACAAACAAACAAATGGATGATTGAAAACTACCATAAATTGAGTCAAAATAGGGCTACTATAGCTGTATAAAAACACATCAATTTATCTTTATATGTCCCTTTTAATATAAATATAATATTTCTAGGTTATTTATTAAAATTAGGTACAAAACAAAATAAATTTTATAAAGGTAATAATAAATATGTTGTTTATTTATTCAGTTTTAGCTTTAGTAGATACTTGCTTATACAATTTGTACACGAGTTTTGATAAAAAATATAAAGATAATAAAGATAATAAAACACCTGATATCAGTGATAAAATAGCAGCACCATAGATATCAATACCTTTAGCTTGGATAAAGGACATTTGATTGGATACTGGAATAAGATGTTTGACTTCACAAGGTGGTAAATCGGAACTAGGATTATAAGGTTCATATTTTCTACATGATTTAGCAGTATAAGCATGCTGCTCAAATAAGTCAACTGCATATCCAAGTCTTCTTGAGTTGTGATGCGAGATGGTCTTCATCCTTGATAGATTTGATTTGAATTTATTATCTTTGTCTTCAATAATGGTCTTAAATTGTTCCTTCAAAGACTCGGGTGTAAAATCATATTTGTTAACAAATAACCCAGTTCCAGCTTCTTCTAGTTACGTGCATTTCTTGGTTGATCTCCAAACAATGCTAAGCATAATACTGGTGTACCTGAATAAATAGCTTCAAAGGTAGATTCCAATCCACCATGAGATATAAATAATTTAGTATTCTTATGATTTAAGACTGAAACTTGTGGAGCCCAAGACAATAGTTTAATTTTATCATTCTTTCCTTCGAATAAATCTTGTACTTTTACTTTTCCTCCTTTACCATCATCTACCTCTATCGGGAAATCATCTTGATTAGTACGTCCTAATCCCCATACTACTCCATCAATCACACCTTCCTCAATAGCTAACAAAGATCCCTCTAAAATTCGCTTTGTCAAATTATCATTTAATACCGAATTCGAACCAAATGCAATAAACAAAATATTTTGGTTGTTGTTTAAGAAGACATCTAATTCAGGTGTTAAACTGTCTTTGTTTTCTGATACAATTGGCCCAACATTAATTAAATTTGGAATCAAATTGGAAGCTGGCTCGAATCCGATAAAAGTATTTGCAACGTTTATTCCATAATTTAATCCTGCATGTATTCCGCTATTAGGCGGAATTCCATACTTTACTCTCATCTTATTTTCCATATGGGTAATCTGAGATAAATGGTATACGCTAATTATTGGTTTTATAACTTGAGAATAGAAGCGTTCAATAAAAGACATATCTTTAGTATAAATTGGGCCGTATTCAAATCCCATAGTAATAAATGGCTCCATAGTTAACCCTACACCATCAGTAGTTTGATACCCAGTAATTAAAGGAATCCCTAAATGCTTCGCTAAATCTATACAGGGATGCGCAAAGAAATCACAAACCAAAAGATCCGGTTTGGTTTCTATAATGTAATCTTTGAAATTCTGAAAGGTAAGGTCATAACTTCTAGCAAAAAGTGGCCCAAGCGTCTTCTTCATCATTTTGGCAGAATCCTCTGTACTCTTTTCTAAAATGTGCTTTTTCATCATACTTCTCATTTTGCCTTCATCAAGGAGTCCGCCGCCCAAAGAATAATTCCCAACATTATATCCTTTGGCAAATCTGACATTTTCTTCTAATGTTGCGTAAGTTACTTTGTGTCCTCTATATGTTAGCTGATCTCCTATTTCCAGTACGGATTTAATATGACTTCTTCCTCCAAGTGCTGAGTGTACTACAATATTCAATTTGGGACTTGTATTTAAATCGAATACTTGTCCTTTACCAGTGAATCCATTTAATCCTTCTAATAATCCAGTGCCAAATATAAGTGGTAATAGTTTCATTTTCCAATAAATATTTAATCAAATTACTCGAATTTTACTTTTATTTTTTATTTTTCATTTCTAGTCATTTTATACAATTTCTTTCATTTGTATTACTCATTATCTAATCGGTAAACCTTGATTTGAATTTCGGGCTATGATCGGATAACTTTGGCATTAAAATTGCTCAATCATTATTCAATCTTGACAATTGAATTAGTGGGTGCAGCAGCGTAATCATGCTCCAATTTTACCCTTTTGAAACTACCATTATTTCCATTTATATATAATTTACTTAACTTTGATTAGCAACTCAATTTTTAAAATGAAGGGATTATATTGATGGATAGCATGGTATTAAGTCTACTAACAATTAATAAAAATGCTGTATTTACATAAATAAGTTCTTTCAGGTTCTTTGCCTTTATTGTTTAAGAAATACAGAATTACTAATTTAATAAACAAAGGTATTATTTATGTTGAAATAAAATTTAAGTTGAGCTCCAAGATTTTACCAAGAAATATATCGGATTTTAATCCGATCTTAAAAAATAGCTTGAATTTAAAAAATTTAGCTACTATTAAGCAAAACATGAATTTTATTATTTTTATCAGATTAAAGCTTAAATTATTTACTTTAACGATAATCCCGAACTCCTATTAGTACAAATAAATTAACTAACTCTATCAAACCCATTTTGTTGATATTATCATGCCCTTGAAGTTTGATTAGTAAGCTTATAGCGAAAGCTCCCTCAATTCATATTAACAAATAAATATATAGTTTTAAAATGTGTAATTTTCAAAACTATGGTTTAACAAGTATATCGTATAAAATTAAGAAATATATAAATTGAGGATCTTCATTTGGGGATGTTTTTGACTTCACTACTTTTCCATTTTTTAAGCACTATTTGAGCGGAAAATTTGTTAGTAAAATTTTTAAACACAAAAACACATCCTCATTTAATAGAAGACTTATAATTCAAATCATATTACTACATAGAAGTTGATTGGAACTCTTTGTTTTCTACTTTATACCAACTTTATGTCAAAACTAACATCTATACTCCCATAATATTATTTATTTCATTTATTGTTTTAACCATAAATTTCAAAAGCGTCTTTTTGCAATAAATACTCCGCTATTGTATAAATCCCTTTATATTAAATGGAGTCAATTGCATGATTTAAAACAAAAATTAAATGAAATTCTACCTCTATTTGAAATTTAAAAAACTTATTTTTATAAAACCATATAGAGATGATTAAGTTAATTTCATTTTTTAGCCAGTTTTTAGAATTTAAATTATAAATAGAGTAACGAATAAAACGATAAATAATACATAATTTTAAATATTTTATCTTGAGAACTTTGCTTAAAATTCTATAAAAATAAATTCTATTAAAAAGCAAAAGTACCTAACAGTTTCAGAAAATTATAACAAAAATCTAATACATAACAACGTATAAGCCAATACAATTAATTCTTCTAATTAGTTCTTTCAAAACATGATTTAAACAGTATACTGTAAAAATTTCATTCAATAAAAATTATTAGGTTAGCAAAACCTTAACTCAGCCTATATATCAACATCAATTGAAGTTTTAATATATAGGGATGTTCTTTTTGGTTTCATCATTTTTTCCATTTTTTAAGCGCTATTTGAGCAAGAGATTACTAGTAAAACTCCCAAATGAAAAAATACATCCCCATATAAATAATATATTTTTATAAAATTTTATTATATGGGAATGTATTTTTGTGTTTAAGAATTTTACTAACAAATTTTCCGCTCAAATAGTGCTTAAAAAATGGAAAAAGTAATGAAACCAGAAAAAATATTCCCATATAGAGATATATACTTTTGTTTAAGAATTTCATTAGCAATTATTCTACTTAAATAACGCTTGAAAAATGGAAAAAGTGATGAAATCAAAAAATACCACTATATTTAAACTCATCTTGAATTTATTGAATGAATGGTGAGGTAAATAATTTTAATACATGTTTATACTTGACCGACCATGTGATCGCCTTCTTGGCTCAGTTGGCAGAGCGTCCGCCTAGTAAGCGGAAGGTCATTGGTTCGATTCCGATAGAAGGCAAAGTCTTTGAGAAGATTATAATTTTGCTATTCTTAGTTTAATTTATTACATAAATCAAAAGCATTTAAAGCACACTTTTTTACATTTGAATACTAGATCAAATATATTTGTTAATTATAATATATAATACAAAACCAATAAGCACGATATTTACTAAAACTGTTTTAAATTTCAAACTTAAACTATTTTTTAGTTCATTTGATAAAATAATGACTCGACTTCAAAATAAAAAAGATTTAATACTCTATATCAGCGTAAATGAGCTTTAACTATTATGATTTTAAATTAATTAGATTGTTAGTTTATAATTATTAATTTTGATATGTTTTTATAAAGTCATGAAGTTAGAGCCAATTTGAATAATATATTTAAATCCCAAAAAGTGGACCATACTACAACAAATTTGGAGCTTATATAAAATATTTATGTTTCATAGCTATTTATACAAGTACATTTGGTACAAAATCAATCATAATTTTAGGTTGGAATAAAAACATGTTTTAATGAAATGTGGCACCCAATGTTCCGATACGGGGATGTATTTTTTTATTTAAAAATTTTACTAATAATTTTCCTTTCAAGTAACGCTTAAAAATGGAAAAAGTGATGAAATCAAAAAAACATTCCCATGTTTTCTAATGAACAGTAAAAAATTAGAAGCCACAAAATAAGTCCTAACTCATGATCTTTTAACCGATTTCAACAAGATTAGAAAGACATAAACTGCTTAACTTTAATCGAAGTAGCAAAATAACACTAAAAAAAGCAAATATCAAAATAAAATCATGTTTATATATTAGAGACTATTTTTTATTGAAGTGTTCATAACCTTGTTGAGAATAGCAAAATATCATACTTCTATTTTGGGTTTCTAATTTTTTATATTTTCTTAGATAATACATTGGAACATGATCTATGAATATAATATAATATAAAATTTTATAAAAAGCAAAACCGTAATTTTTACACATATGAATAAAAAGTATAAAAGTTTGAGTTTAAACTTTAGGAAATATGTTGTTTAAATCAGCTTTTCAAAAATGAAAACAAATATTTTAATTGCAGTCGCTTATCTTTCTCAATTAATATCAGGCTACAACATACTAATTCACTCTTCAGCAGGTGGAAGGTCACATATACGATGGTTATTAGAGGTTAGTGAAACTCTTTCCGATATGGGGCATACAGTAACATATCTAAGCGATGATTCCAATTTACAAAATAGCCAATCCAACAAGATAAAGAAAGTAAGTACGGGGGAAAGTCCTTATAAAGATGCGGGTATATATTTCCATGATGCAATCAATAATCTTCAAAAGAAAAGCCATCAAGAAGTTTCTGCAAAATTATTAGATGTCTTACTCATGATAAGCTATCGGGCGAATTTTAATGAGCTGCATAAGTTTATTGAGATCAATAGAGATTTAGATTTAATTATATGCGATTTTTTAACACCAGCATGTGTGGATTTAGCTTTATTGAAAAATATACCATTAGCTATTAACTTCCAAAGTTTTGATGTATTTGGCAGCGTAAAACCTACATATTCGTCTAATCTTGATGACAATTTTTTTGACATAATTGGGTTATTAAAAGAATATTATTCTTATCACAATACATTAAAAAAACTCAATTTAGTGAGAAACTCTTTTGGTATTTCTAACCAAAACTACTTGTCTGCAGACTACTCAAAAACACTCAATTTAGTTCACTCTTTCTCAGGGTTGGAATTAAGTAAAGTGCCTAGTCATTTTCATCTGGTTGGACCTATATTCAACTCTACTTCGCCTATAATAGAAAACGAGGCCATTTTGAATATTTTAAATAGTAAAAAGAGAATCGTATATATAGCGTTTGGGAATAATGCACAATTACCAATGGAGGCTCATGAAGCAATAATTAAAAGTATGTCAAGTTTACTTGCGGATTCTACAATAGATTCGGTGATCTACTCTACTCATTATTCGTGCGTAAACCCTAATATTTATTGTGGTAGCAATTTACCACAAATAAATATATTGAACAGCCCTAATGTTAAGTTATTTGTATCTCACTGTGGTATGGAATCAGTATTAGAATCTATTAATAGCACTAAGCCAGTACTATGTGTCCCTTTATTTGCTGATCAACCATGCTCAGCAAGAAGGTTATCAAATTTAAAAGTAGGAGATTATCTAATGTTCAAAGATTTGAACGAAGATAATTTAACAAAAAAAGTAAGTAAATTATTAAGCAGCCTAGATGATAGTAAAATGATTGCCCTTAACAGTATAATGAAGATAAATAGCAAAGATTCAAAAGAAAGGGCACTTGGTTTAATATTAAATTATATTCAAAAAAGTAAGTCTTGTAACAATCAGTTACCTTGCTATAAACCAACCGTTGAATTGAAATTTTATTGGCAATACTATTCGTTATTATTACCTGCCTTCCTTATACTATCTTGTTCTACTTTTATAGCATTGTTTATTTGGATTAAAGCGTTAACTAAGTTCATGAAACTATCCAAGAAGGGTAAAAGTGACTAGATTAGATCAATCACAGATCTTAATCTTTATCCCAGAATTCACTTTAAATTTAGGGATCATATCAAACACTATAAATAAAACAGAATCATTGATTATTTTAGTTTATTTTATTAAGTTCTGCTTAAGCATTTCTGATATTTATAAGAGACGCACATCCATGTTATACCTTTTTAAGGTCCTATATTATAGCGTTTTATAAGCATAGACATTTGAATTAAAGAACAATTTAAATGTATATTCAATAGTGGAAATTTAAAATAATAAAACAAAAAAGCTAGAAACAATCAAAATAGACATTTCCTTTAGTAAGCTCCCTGCGGGACTCGAACCCGCAATCCTCAGATTAGAAGTCTGATGCCTTATCCATTAGGCCAAGGGAGCTCTGCTCTCTATTAGGTAAACTATTTATAATTCTATACTTTTACTTTAAAATTAGTATAAAATAAATTTTTACTAATATAAATTTATGATACTAAGATCAAACAACGAAACTTTATTTAATAAATAGTTAAAATTTGATGTTTTGTCAATAATAGATATCAATATTTCAATATTTCATAAAGTTTTTGTTTTAGTTGCAATTATTCATATTTAAATTAATCTATACTATAATAAAATTAGCTTAGACTATAAAATAACAATAAGTGGGGATGTATTTTTGTGTTTAAGAATTTTATTAACATCTTTCCACCCAAATAATGCTTAAAAGATGGAAAAAGTAATTAAGCCAAAAAAACATCCCTATATGATATAGATTAATTTTAATTTGAACCGGAACTCGGAGCTTAAATTTAGGCATTTATAGATTCAAAGTTTAATCGTTAAGGATCAGATTGAAAATAAAGTATGGTTTAATAGTGGAACTCCTTAATATTATTAAAAAGGAAATAACAATTAATTCAATTTGAACAAAAGTAAGTGATAACTTTGCTTCAATTCTTTTATTATCGTAGTTAATTTTATAATACATTACAATAATAAGATGCTATTTCTCCAGCTTTATTTATTATAGTTCAAATAATGTTAATTAAATAAATATGGAAATAGTTGATTATAAAATTAAAACCAACTAATAGAGTTACATAATCATTTATATTCAATTGATGATAAATAATCAGATTGCTTAATTTAATAGAGCTTATAGTTTATTATCCGTCCGAAATTTACAATTATATGACCTTAAAACAATCTAGTAAACAATATTTAATAAATGACCCAAAAAATGAAACTATATAAAGATTGAATTATAAACGTCAATCTATAAACAAAAAAGTCAAAATGAAGATATCATTATTAATAGCAGCTCTTCCATTTTTAAATTCGCTAAATGGATTTAGTGGTAAAGGAGAGTTATTTGATAGTAATAGCAGTCCTAAATTAAATGTTGTAGTACACTCAGGAGTTGGTGGTAGAAGTCACATAAAGCCAGTTTTAGAAATAGGGGATGAGTTAGCAAATAGGGGACATAAAGTAACTTATGCAACAATCGAAGAAAATATTCGATTTTTAAAAGGATATAATATTGGAAATTACTCTTTAGGAAAAGGATTCCTTGATGATACTGCTATGAGAAATATGATGAAAACTCGTATTTTAAGTAAAAGTTCAGAAAGCACCTCTAGCTTAATGAGAAAGAGGTTGGCACCCATTCTTTCCAGGAGTTATGAGGATTTATATCATCCGTTGAAAGATTATCTTATTGAAACTAAACCAGATCTTTTGGTTTGTGATTTCTTTGCTCATACATGTGCTGATTTAGCAAAGTACTTAGGTATCCCATTGATTAATGGTTATCAAACTACAGATGGCATTGGTTTAGCTATAGAACCTTTTATCACCACAGGGTTTGACTATGGTCCTCTTTATACTAAAGATATGTCCTTTATTGACCGTTTTTATTCACAAGTTATTAAATCAGTAGTTAGTGGATATTATTTATCTCAAGTCACTCAACTAGAAAATGAAATAAGGAAAAGATATGGAATTTCGTCTACCTATGGAGTACATGCTGGATTAGATTATGGATTAAGTATTGCAAATACTTTTGTTGGATTTGAGCCAGCTCTGGACTACCACCAGCTATAATTCAAGTAGGACCCTTATATCTGAAAACAAAGATACTTTAGGATTGAAATTAGAAGGATTTTTAAACCTTCATGAAAATACTTTGTTCATTGCTTTTGGCTCAAATTCAGTACTAAATGAACATTTAACCAAAAAAATATTAGAAGCATCTTTATTGGCAATTGAAGAAGGGATCATTGATGCAGTATTATGGGGATTAGGACGTACAAAACAAAGTGATTTTCCAGTGGAAGTAAATGATGGTAAAGGCGGAAAAGTGAAAGTACAAGATTTATTCGAAGGAAAGAATGATAAAATTAAGCTATTGTCTTGGGCTCCACAAGTTTCAGTCTTAAATCATAAGAATACTAAATTATTCATATCTCATGGTGGATTAGAATCTACCTTTGAAGCTATTTATTCAGGTACACCAGTATTATGCTTAGCATTATTTGGAGATCAACCAAGAAATGCACGTAAACTAGAAGAAATTGGAACTGGGATTTATATTGATAAATTTACTTTTACATCCAAATCATTAAAAGAGCAGCTTAAAATTATAATTGAAGATAAGGATGATAAATTCAAATCAAATTTATCAAGAATGAAGACAATCTCTCATCATAATTCAAGAAGGCTCAGTTATGCTGCTGATGTGTTTGAACAACATGCTTATACTGCTAAAGCATGTAGAAAGTATGAACCTTATAATGTTGACTCTAATTTGCCACCTTGTGAAATCAAACATCTTACTCCAGTATCAAATCAAATGTCCTTTATACAAGCTAAAGGTATCGATATTTATGGTACTGCTATTTTGATATTATTATCAAGTTTTATTTTATCATTATGTCTATTATATTTCTTATCAAAACTTGTATACAAGTTGTATAAACAAATAGCTACTAAAACTAAAACTGAATAAATAAACGACTTTAATAATATTTTGTTTATATTATCTAATTGACTATTTTACAACTTTTACTAAAAGAGAAAATAGTATTGTTAACTCCAAAATTTTATTAACATATAAGATACATATTTAGGCTCAAAACTATTTGAGTCTAATACTTATCTTCAAAATTGTATTCAATTCAACGGTGTGTCTCATTTATAGTTTACTCAATTCTAGCTCAGATCCACAACTTCAAGCCTCTTATCAGTGAATATTGTTTATTTAATTGAGTCAAAATAGATGTCAAAGTAGCCTATAGATTTTTAATATTTTTATACCAAATCTTTATAGACTCCTTGAGCAGATACTTATATCAACAGCCTTTCTCTTAATCCTAAGTCATGGACAATTAATTTTGATTTTACAAATATTATTTTACCTGATTATAATTATATACAATCATTATTTGTAAGTTCAGTTACTAGATTTTTCCACAAGATATTTTATTTTCCTAGCTTCAATTTGATTACGAGTCCTCTTCCTATTTCAGTTCTTTTCCTAAAGTAGCTTTTACCAATCAACCGCGAATGTAAGCACTCTTTTGTTTCAACTCAATAGCTCTTGAAATACTTAAACTAGTTTACTCCCCACAAATTTCCCCCTTGGATCATCAAATTTCTCTCCTCCATAGAATTCTAAAGGCTCTTTCCTTTTTTTTGGAACAAAACTATTGCTTTCCCTTGTGTTTAGTATGTTTAAAAAAACAAAAAATTCAAATTTTTATTTTTTGTTTGTATACAGACGTTGCAGCTCTTTTTATAATGTTATAAAGTGTTTATTTAAGAGTAAAATAATTTCTAAAATTCCATCAATATATAAGGGCTAACCTTTAAAAAAAGCCACTTAGGTAAATAACTCAACTATAAAAATTATTCTCAGTATTTTTCAAAAGGGTTGCAACAGCTGTAGCATTGTTACAATGTGTTTTCAAAGCTTAAGAATTTCCTCCAATAAACCCTACTAAAAATACATATTCATCCTCCTTCTATAGCTGTGTTACTTCTGAATAGGAGAGAGATCTTTTAAGGAGTATCAATCCATTCAACGCTACACAAACCTCTTCAAAAATCCAAACAAAGCTTTCAAGAAATAAATTGGACGAGCATAGTGGATCTAACTTATCCTACTCCAAACTTGGGTTAAAGTTTTTGCCCTTTGCCTTTTATCTTATCTTTATTTAAATTTTCCCTGTCCTAAATAAACCAAACCTTCTGTGTAAATTAGTGATTTAAAAAAGATTAAATTCAAATGCCTGAAATACTAAAATTCTAAAAATTATGTAAGTGGAATTTCAAGTTAGCTTATTTAATAAATGAGACCACACACCATATTTTTACATAAATACTTAAGTTATTTGAACATTCTATTTGTCAATGTTTAGTGATTATATAATGTAATCTATAAAGTAATCTGACTTTTTTTATAGGCCAAGCCCCAAGGGTAATTAACTGCAACTATGAAACTAATTTTCATAAAATTTGACCTAATTATTCAAGAAACAAATTCCAGTCAAGAATACATTATTAATTAGATTAAGGCAGCTAAATAACACCCTTCACTATAGTGTTAGTTTTTAATCTTCTAAGAAGCTATTTTAAATCAAGAAAAAGCAGTTAGTTTTATTATTAATGACTGCAAATAGAGTTAATTAATCTGTAGTGAAAGAAACCAAAATTTTCTGATAAAAAACAGCTCTTTATTAAAAATTCTAAAAATTAAAACTAGTATTGCAACCTATGGCCTATTTTCTGCATAAATCAAAAAGATCAGATTACCTTATAAATCACTTTATAAACAATCAATAGGCTATGGGACTGTTTTTTTGGTTTCGTCACTTTCCCATTTTTTAAGCGCTATTCGAGCGGAAAGGTTGTTAAGTTCCTAAGCATAAAAACACATTCCCATATACTTGAATGAAAATAACATGAGGATGTTTTTTTGGCTTCATCACTTTTTCCATCTTTTAAGCGCTATTTGAGTGGAAAAACTATCACTAAAATTTAAGCATAAAAATACATCCCAGGTGAATTTAATTTTAGCTTATTGAGTTTTTTAAAAGCAAAAGAATATTCTCAATACTACCTTTACTTCAATAAAGCAACTCTATTGACGGCTTTGTTTCATAAGTTAGGCAACTTGAATATTTATTTGTTTTTACAGTAGAGATATAAGAAACATATTTATATTTAATACATATATATATAACAATTAATAATATTTAATATCCCTTTATTTATTTAAAAAACAGTGATACTAATAATAATAAGAAATGTAGTTCACTTTGTTCATTCTGTTTTTGACTTAGCTGAAATTTGCTTATAAAAGCTGTATACAAATTTAGATAAATAGTATAAGAAATAGGATGCTAAAACGAAACTTGATAATAATAATAAAATAGCAGTGCCATAGATATCAATTCCATAAGCTGAAATAGCGGACATTTGCTTTGAAATTGGAATAAGATGTTTGATTTCACAAGGTGGTAAGTTGGAGCTAGGATCAAAAGGTTCATGTTCTCTACATGCTTTAGCAGTATAAGCATGTTGTTCAAACACATCAGCAGCATAACTGAGCCTTCTTGAATTATGATGAGAGATTGTCTTCATTCTTGATAAATTTGATTTGAATTTATCATCCTTATCTTCAATTATAATTTTAAGCTGCTCTTTTAATGATTTGGATGTAAAAGTAAATTTATCAATATAAATCCCAGTTCCAATTTCTTCTAGTTTACGTGCATTTCTTGGTTGATCTCCAAATAATGCTAAGCATAATACTGGTGTACCTGAATAAATAGCTTCAAAGGTAGATTCTAATCCACCATGAGATATGAATAATTTAGTATTCTTATGATTTAAGACTGAAACTTGTGGAGCCCAAGACAATAGCTTAATTTTATCATTCTTTCCTTCGAATAAATCTTGTACTTTCACTTTTCCGCCTTTACCATCATTTACTTCCACTGGAAAATCACTTTGTTTTGTACGTCCTAATCCCCATAATACTCCATCAATGATCCCTTCTTCAATTGCCAATAAAGATGCTTCTAATATTTTTCGACTAATTATTGGTGTAAGCATTGAATTTGAGCCAAAAGCAATGAACAAAGTATTTTCATGAAGGTTTAAAAATCCTTCTAATTTCAATCCTAAAGTATCTTTGTTTTCAGATACAATTGGGCCTAATTGAAGTATACTTGGTAATATTGGAGCAGCAGGTTCAAAACCAACAAATGTGTTTGCTATGTTTAATCCGTAATTTAAATCTCCAAATCTATCTAAAGTTGGATTAATATTGTGTTGACTTCTTAACTTATCAAACTGCTTATATAAATTTCTAAAATCGATGAATAATGATAATGGATTTATCACTTGAGTGTAAAAGCGTTCAAAAAATGACATATCTTTGGTATGGATCGGGCCATATTCCATCCCCAATGTAATATAGGGTGTATTAATGATTCCGAACCCATCTGTAGTTTGAAAGCCAGCAATTAAAGGTATTTTTAAAGTTTTAGCTAAGTCTTTACAAGCATAGGAGATAAAATCACATACAATAAGGTCAGGTTTTTCTTCGGTGAGATAATCTTTAAAAGGAAAATAAATAGATTCATAGTTTTCTGTCCAAAACGTTGACATTATATTTGACATTCTTTTCATAGTACTTCGTTTATCTTCTTTAATTAAGCCATCTTGCATATCTTTTCTTATAAAACTTTCATCAATTTTTGGTTTACCTAATGAATAATTACCAATACTATACCCCTTCAAAAATCGAAGATTATGTTCTAAAGTTACATAAGTTACTTGATGGCCTCTATTGATTAATTCATCTCCTATTTCTAACATCCCCTTGATATGACTTCTACCACCAAAATCAGAGTGGACTACTATTTTTAATGGAAAGGAATTTTCAGTAGTAAATGAAATACCCTTAGATTCATAAAAAGTAAATGAAAATAAGAATTGTAAATAAAGAAGTTGATAAAATTTCATTTTTTTGATAATTAATTGAACTGTTATATTTGAGTTTTTATTCCTTTTTTTCCACACATCTTCTAGATTCAATGGTTAAATAAAACAACTTTATCGGCTACTTTGTTTATCCCAATTAATGTTGCCGTTTTTTTTAGTAATCGGTGGAATTAAATGTTCAATTGAATTAATAAAATGGAGCATAAATTCCCATGTTTTATCATTAAATCAATGCTATTTTTATTATGGGACTAACACTTACAATAGAAATGACGTTAGATTTGGAAACAAAAATAGAAGACATAATTTCATTTTAATTTAATAGGAAAACTTAATATTATTTAATATGATTGTTGTTATATATTACTTAATTCGAACCTTTTAACAAATTTGTATTTGTATCTTATTTCAAAATTTAGTTATCCGTTTTGATATTTTTCCATAAAACACTATTGTTTATCCTAAGCATATTATTAGTAGAAACAAAAAGTAAATGGAAGATACTAAAATAAATAATAACATCTATCTAAATTTGCATATGAATAAATTTTGTTATAAATAATGATTGAGTTTTATTCTTTTAAGATTTTGTGATTGAAATGAAGTAACAATAGTCTTATTAAAAAGAGATGAGCCCAAAAAATACCCTCATATATTTAATAATCAATAATTATTTGTCAACATTAGACCAAAAATCTTAGAAAAAAGTTAATTACAATATGGGGATGTATTTTTGTGTTTAAGAATTTAACTAATAATCTTTTCGCTCAAACAACGCTTAAGAAATGGAAAAAGTGATGAAATCAAAAAAAACATCCTCATATATATATTAAAAGTTAACTTTTTAGGCATCAAACTATTTTCAAAAAAAGTAACCTGTATAAGATTGAGACTTTTGGATTGTTAATAATACCAGTCTAATTAGCTAAGATTAATTTGATAAAATAGCTATTAACAATTAATTTTTGCTTTTACAAAAATTAGACAAATATAGTTTATTTATAATACTCAGTGCTTATCATATTTTCAATTTTATTATTTTTAAATGAATTTTTTATTTAAATTAAATATTTTAAAGAAATCCAAATCAACTAATCATAAGTAATAAATAAACAAATTAACTT
Organism: Batkoa obscura; assembly: GCA_030770535.1. Classification (NCBI taxonomy): domain Eukaryota; kingdom Fungi; phylum Entomophthoromycota; class Entomophthoromycetes; order Entomophthorales; family Batkoaceae; genus Batkoa; species Batkoa obscura. The sequence goes on from JASVEC010000074.1 coordinate 91,481, forward strand.
AATACAAAATTATTATTATTATTAAATAATATAACATAACAATTTTTTCAAAACTACCTTTATTTAACAAAAGTATATATTGGAACATTTTTGATTTCATCACTTTTTCCATTTTTAAGCGCTATTTGAGTGGAAAATTTGTTGGTAAAATTCTTAAACATAAAAATACATCCTCATTATTAAATTTTTTAAACTATAAAGATAAATTATTTATATTATATTGTTTAATAGTTAAGTAATATTACAAAATAAATGAAGCTATATTATAATTATTATAAATTGGTATTAAAATATATCATATTCTTAAAGTTCAATAAAAAGTAATATTATTTATTATCAATATTGTTTTTTATATTATTTTAACTATTAAAATTATTAAATTAAATAATATTGTAAATATTATTATATTACGTTATATTATTCTATATAATAACTAACTCTGTTTTTAATTAGTTTTATTTAATATTTTATTTTTTTATTGAATTTAATTTAAATTTATATAATATTAACAACAGGCTTTATAATTAAAACTTAAATTAATCATTTGGGAGTGTTTTTTTGTGTTTAAGAATTTTACCAACAATCTTTTCACTCAAATAGCGCTTAAAAATGGAAAAAGTAATGAAGTCAAAAAAAACACCCCCATTTATTGTTAATAGAATTAATATCTTTTATTTTTATAAGTCTATTAATTATAACTTTATTTTTAGTTAGCATCCTTTAGTTTCTATTATTATTATTCTTAATAGTATAAATGAGGATGTATCTTTGTGTTTAAGAATTTTACCAACAAAATTTCCGCTCAAATAGCGCTTAAAAATCGAAAAAGTGATGAAGCTAAAAAAAACACTCCCAAACCTTGTTTTTATATTTTCTATATTAATATGGGGGATGTTTTTTTTAGCTTCGTCACTTTTAGTTAATTAAAAGGTCAAGTATGATTATCTTATTTGATTAACTGATTTTATAAATTTATTCTAATTTACTAAACTACTTAATTATAATGAAATTAATATACGCATAATAACATAAAATGATAAACTTTTTATTTTATTAAAAAAAAGATAAAAAGATTCAAGTGCTAGACTTTAGTAATCACCCAGTATTACCTAATGAAAAAAGATTCAAACTAAAAGTTAATATTGACTTCAAGCTCAAATGTAAAAAAAGATTTGAATTATTGTTATAGATTTCTAATTAAGTCATCTAATAAAATAAAACCTTAATTATAAAAACCTATTACGTTACACCACCAATAGTTCTTTACTTTGTGTTAATAAAACAGTTAAACTTCATAAATAAATTCATTAGTTTACTAGAAACTCGATTATGTAAAAGAAGTAATAAAATAGGATTAGCAATACAAAAAGAACAAATAGAAGCGAAGATAATAATTGATAGCTCATAACTTAACACAAATTCAATATTTAAGAAACTCATAATAATATAATAAACCATGATAAAAATAGCTGGTAAAATACAAATAGTATAACAAACAACGAATAAAATAGCCTTATTAAGTACTCTCTTTGATAAATTGTGATTTCTAGAATTCTGATCTATCAACTGCTTATCAGTTTCTTCTATTGAATTCTGTTCTTCTTCAGTTAACTCTTGTTTTGATTCATTCTTATTCCCTTTATTATATGAATTTAATGAATAGGACATTAATTTTGGCTTCTTTATCATTATTGAGATGATACCTGAATAACAATAAGCTATTATACTAGTATTCAAAATTAATAAAATGGTCATAACAAAGTAATATACTGATCCAAAAGTACCTTGGATTGGTAATGGCATACACATCATTCGTGATGGCATAAGTTGGAATTGATTATAAGTAGCTGTAAGTACAGATAATATAAAAGATATTGATATAATAACTAAACCGCCTGACCATAAAAACCAATTACTTACATTAATTTGTTTAATAGTGAAATAACGTTCTAAAGTAAGCAATGATACACCACAACTACTACATATTGGTATTAATGTATGAAATACTCCTAATATTTGACAAGAGTGAGTGTTGAGCATTACATTCGAATCATTTACTATTGATATGATTTCTTGTGTTAAGGCAACAATAGGTATTATAATATCGATAGTAATTGTAAATAAAATAAAACTAAATCCTAATCGAAATGATTTTTCTTTTACAAGTAGAATAACAACTATACCAACCATGATGTTTAATATCAATGCTATGACTCCTAAAATATCCCCAATGATTTCCACTATCAATTTAGTATTGTTCATTTTTAAAAGATTTAAAAGGCTTTTGAGTATCAATTTAATTCTATTTAGTTTTATTCTAACTTTTCGAGAATTATAGGTATTTAATTCTATTGGTGGATTTATTAAATCACCTTAATTCAAATCATATCAAGTGACCATTAACAAGCTTCAGAAATGAAATAATCTATTTTATTTACTAATCATATATCAACATTTCTAATAGTTATTTAATGCTCATTTTATACATAAATCGAATTCATAGCCAGTATCTCTTATAAATAAGAAGTTGAGAGTATTCAAAGATATTTATTTTAATAGCTCAACTAAATATTATCATTTTACAAGTCCATTCAATTTAGTAAATGGGGCTGTCCTAATTGGTTTCAGAATCTACTTACAAATTAATCCAAATTAAAATTCCAAGTTTGTGTTCAATATAACGGTTAAATCTAAAAAGCCAAAATTAAATGTCTCTATTTAAAACTTATTTTAATTGTTTCCTTTTCTTAAATAGCTAATTTTCCTAACTATATATTTTATGTTAGTTCTGTTAGATATTTAACAGATATATAATATATAACTATATGATTATATAATTATATAAATACATAATTATATAAACACAGTTATTTGACTTTATTTGACTTTATTTTTTGTTGAAATAAAAATAAAATGCAAACTTTCATAACTAAACTTCGAAATGGAATTTTTGAAAACTTCAATACAATAGGGAGGAGTACACAATATAAACATTGTAATTCATTTACATCAATTTTAAGAGCTACTTATAACAACCCAAGGTTCATGGAATTTTATAATAAAACAAAACAAAGAAAAGATATATTATCAAAGTTTACTATCGATAATAATAAAACTTAATCAAGTAATGTATAAAATTAGTGCTTTAAGGGAAACAGGAAACAAAAGTCAGCAAGTAGCGTTATTATCAACTATAGCTTCAGTATATTCTTTTGATGAATGTAAGAGTTTTGGGTTTAATATAAATAGAAATCAATATGATTATTCAAAAACAAGTAATAATAATAAAATATCAACATTAAAACCTATTATTAAAAATACAAAAAAAATTAAAGATGACCAAATTGAAACTATCATACAATATTTACTAAATGATTCAACTATTTCATCAAGATTTAATAAAAAAAATAACGATAGTAAATATTCATCAGATAATATATATATATTAAATAAAAGTAGAAGAATGATATATAGTAAATATTTGAATGATCTAAGAGATAAAGCAGTAGCCAGGTCAACGTTCTTTAAATATATACCAACTAATTTCAAAAATCCAGCAAGAAAAAACGGATCTATGTAATATATGTACCCAGTATACAGTTAGAAAAAAGTTATTTGAAAATAAAAATAAATTACAGCAAAAAAACAAAGCAGAAGATAGAAGAAATTTTCAACGAAGAAGAAAAATTATACAAATTACATAAATTCTGTGTTGATACTCAAAAAAAACACATTTAATGAAACTATCAAAAAATTAAATAACAAAAGTTGTATAATAGTTTTTAGATTTTAAACAAAATATGGAAATAGGGACAAGACCAGATTCAATAAATTTAGATCAAATATAATAAACAAGCTATAT
>JASVEC010000075.1:0-94837 GCA_030770535.1 Batkoa obscura
TTTTTTATATTCAATAAATAAAAAGATAAATTCTCAATTGATAAACCTTTTTCCATTTCTAATAGAACTCTAGACATTGTAAAAAATTCAAATAAAACTCATTGATTCCATTTCTTTGTTGACTTAATTAACAGCTTAATTAAGAAAACCCATTCAAAATTTAATCTAAAGATAAAAATTAAGTATTAAAAAACTTGCAAAAGGATACAATATATAAAAGTTAGTAATCAAATAAAAATATCTCTCATTTTCAATAAATAGAGACTTTATATGGAGAACCCGGGCATCGATCCCGGTGCCTCTCGCATGCTAAGCGAGCGCTCTACCATCTGAGCTAGTTCCCCATTCAAGGCTTATTAAATATTTGTCGAATAAAAAATATATAATTTTGAAATTATATTAATTGATATATGTTATGTGTAAAATGACATTGTGCTTTTAATAAATAATTCTATAATGCCCACCTTTTTTAATTGACATAAAAATGAAACTAAATAACGTACTAGGTTTTTTGTGAGATTCTGAAAGTTAGCTTTATAAAAAGATTATATTAATCATTGTCTAAAAATCCGTTTATATAAATTATGTTTATAAGACTATTAATTCTTAAAGTTAAGAATATCATAGTTCTAATATAATGGATAAATAATAGAATAATCAGAGTTAAATAATTGAAAAACATTAGTTTTTTTAGTTGTAGTTAATATAAATATTTTGGTTTTAAATTATAAAAGTTTAAAAGTTTTGAAAAAAATAAAAGGAATTCAAAAAAACAATTATTTTCAAGCAGTTACCTTATAGAAAAAATAAGAATTCTTTATAGATTTTATTAAATGTAAAAATTAATGACATTTTTGTATTGAAAAATCCATCTTTTTTTAATTTTTTTTATTTAGCATATTTTAATTTTAACTTGTTTACTATTTTTTAATATATACCATCAATTCAAAAAATTAGCAACATGTTTTAATTAATAATTGTTAAGTGGTGCCAGCATAAGAAGCATAATAAATAGTTTTAACTTTATTATAATAAACTTTTGAGCACAATTAATTTAATAGTAGCTTGAATATATACTTTTTATTGCTTTTTAAGTTCAAAGTTATAATTGATGAGCTGTTTTTATTACACAAGAAGCCAAGTAAATAGTCGAGAATAGGGTGATCATTAGAATAAAAATATAGGTAACTAAGATAAGATAAAATTAAAATGTAAAATAGACCAGGGACTTCGTTAAATAAATAATATTAACTGTTAATAAGGGTTTTTAAAAAAGTAAAGCGAAAATGTATCATGTATTTTTATGAAAACAGTTTACTATAAGTAATAACTTAATAGTGAACTCGTTTTTAATTTTTGAAAATATCAACTAAAGTAAATCAGACTAAATAAGTGAAATAAACCAAAACAGCGGATACGAGTAAATAGCAGAGATTAATGAAATCAAAGTTACTCGAGGCAATTAATGAGGGTTGGTAACTTTCAATAAAAACTATATAAAAAGAGAAATAGAAAACAAAGTTTAATGAAATTAGAAAGCTTTAGATAAGTTATCCAATTCAAAATGCTACATTTGTTTGTTTTAATATTGGTTATCTTTCAACTTGTTGTGAGCGGTGCTGCAACTAAGGAAGAGTTAGAATTTTCATCAGAAGTTTATAAGTTACTAGTAAAAGCAAGAGGCGGAAAAGAAGTTAAGTATAGTCCAAATTTAGCAAAAGTAGCACAACTCCATGCTGAAGATTTAAATAGCCACCATAACATAAAACAAAAATATTGTAATATGCATTCCTGGTATACTACTGGTGATACCAATTGTTGCTACACTGAAGACCATGGACAAGCTAAATGTATGTGGGAAAAGCCAAAACAATTTAGTAACTATCAATCCAACGGTTATGAAGTAGCTTATTTTGGTAAAGGTTATGGTATTGGCCCAAAATCTGTAATTGATGGATTTTTGAATTCAAAGGGTCATCGTGTAGTGATTTTAAATGAGGGCGATTGGAAAAAAGAATGGAATGCTTGTGGTGTAGGACATAAAGGTGGCTATACTACCATTTGGTTTGGTCATGATGAGGATAAAGAAGCTAATAAAAATTTCAAATATCCAACTTATGACGAGATCCCAGCTTACCCAACTCAAGCTTCTAGTGAGTCTAATAGTAATGCTCCAACTCCAACTTCAACTTCAACTCAACTCCTAATCCTTCGTCTTCTACCTCTAATACTCCTACTAGCTCTACCACTTCTGTCACTATCGTCACTCCATCTCCTTCTGCTTCTACTATTTCTGTTACTGATGTCACTCCTACCGCTACTAGCTCAGCATCTACTTCTACTTCTGATACTATACTATATCCTCTACTACCACGTCTTCTGCTACTACTGAAACTTCTGCATGCCCACAACCTAGTGTAGCTGCTTTTAAAAGGGAAGATTTTAAAGGGGATATATGGTATAACAAGGAAATGAATGGAAATATTTACCCCCATTAACTTGGGTTGTTGATGAATCGAAAAATCGAGGTTATTTCAAAGCAGCAGAGTCGTTTAAATCTACTTATAGTTATATCGTTTAATCTATTCCGTTGTATTTTTAATTTCTAGTCTTTTTTATCTTTTTTTTACCTGGCTGTAATTAATGATAATAGTTTTTGTGATTAATAAATAAAATTAAATAATTTCATCTGCAAATTAAGATTTTTCATTGAATTGTTAAACTTATGATATTTAAATTTTATTAACTTTTGCAATAAATCTAAATGAGTGTAGGTATGTTAGAATGTAGTATATTTGATAATAACTTAACTATTTTAGATGGGAACTTTTATTCTACAATGGGCATTTAAAAAATAGTCCCAATTTTTTTTGCAAAAGGAATTTTTGTTAATAAAAGTAGATTCTTTAAATTGTATATTTTGTCCTAAAGTACTTTTATAAATCAAAAACACCATTGTCTGACAAAATGCAAAAATTGTTATGGAAGCAAATTGAGCTAATTTTCAATTAAAAATTTCCCAAGTACATATTGTTTTATTTTCATTGGGTTAGATCAAACGTTGACCTATAGTCAAAATTCTCAAAGGCTTAGGGATCAAATTATTCAAAATGGCTTTTAGATGATATAATTAAAATAGTATTATTTCAACTATTAGCTCAAGTAAAACTGTGAATAAAATTCGGATACTATTAAGCTCATTTATTTTCAAGCTCTATTTAATACCCTTTATATTTTTAAATACTGCAAGTCTTTAATGGCATTAGTTTACTATTGAAAAATTAAATTAAATTTCTCAAATCTTTAATTGCAAAATTATTGCACTAAATATTAGAACAAAAATTGACAAAAGTAGTAATCCCCTTCTACAAACAAATAAAAGTCGTTAAAATTAACTATAAATTGTTTAAAATATATTAGTTAATTAAATTTGGATATTGTTATATTAAGTCAGATTAAATTTAATTTTTTTATATATTTAGCATTTTACTATCTATATCTAGTTTACATTTTGCTCGCATTATTAGTTAAACATTCCATTTTGGTCTTCGGCTTACTGTAAGGTATTTTATTCTTTAGTTAAGATTATCCGAAAATCACCATAAATGAGAAGAAGCGTAAGGGCACCAGGGTTAAATATTGAGTGAATGCAGCAGACTAACATTAAATAGTCTCTTCTAAAACTATATGCATGTAAGCTAATACTTTCTTTAGGGTATAGACTGTTTAGAAGTACTTATTAGTCATTCTAGCTAAAATATTTTGGCTTTAGTGTTGTAATTTCTAACAAAAACAATGTGAGTCTTTTAAATTCAATAAAATACAGCTACTCCAACTCTATTGCGACCTAATAAACTGTTCATTTAAGAATAGAATTGTCTAAGTTCAGACCAAATTTAAAGATTTATACCAAGGAAATCTAATAACAAATAGCTGTTTGTAAAAATCACAGTAGCTTAAGTCACAATAGAGTTGTAACAACTGTAAGGAATAAAATAGAGAGGAAAAAGAGGTCAATAGTAGGATAAATAGGAACATAAAAAAAGTCAATGAATCAAGCATGAAATTTCCTAGTAAAAAGATAATCATAAATTGATATATATTATAAGACTATTACTTAAATCCCTCATCTTTATCGATCATTTAAGATACATTTTATTACTATTTGGAAATTTATCTCCAAACAAAAGTGGCAAAAGTTTTGCCAAACTTTAAATAAAATCACATGTCAATAAAAATAAAGTTTTCATCTATCCATAAATATCCTTATTTTTAAAGAACCTTTTTTATTGGTTAATGATAAGATAATATTTTATTCTATGATGATGAAAGGCGGAAAATTGTTACATTTATAATTAATTAAATTGTACCACCATTAATATTTATTTTAGTGATATAATAATAAAAAGATAACGTGTAGGTATGGTGGAACATACGATTCACGATGGTCATGAAACATTTTTTATCGTCTTATTAAAGAGTTTATAATATAGTCGATTTGTAAATAGCATTGTGATTTAATTGTTAACATAATGCTGTAGCAGTATAGCTTCATACTGTATGTTACAAATTGACTTATAAATTAAAAACTATTGGGTCTTGAAAAATAAACTACTTTTAAGAACTTAGATTTAAGGTGGTGATAAGTTCCGTTATTCCGGAATTTGCGAACACGGCTTGTCTATGTGATTATACTACTCCTATTTTAAATATACACATTGTAGGCCCATTTTTCACGTTTGTTTTTTGTAATGCCTTATCAAACTTTTAAAATTATTATACCATAACTCTGCTGTTATATATTAAATTTTAATTATTTTACCATAATTAATCAAGTTAAGCTATTTATTTAAATGGAAACAACATTTTATTTATTTGTTAATGTATATAGCATAAAGAATAATTTTTAATTAAATGTGGGATGCTTATTATATCCTGGGTATTATTTTACTTTAAAAATTTTGTAAGGAGAGAGTATAGTAAAAAATTATGATAGATAATCAAGAATAAGGTTATCGGCATCCTGCCTAGAAAATATAAAAAACTGCTTGATTTGGATGGCACTAAAGAATTATGAAAGAATCAAGTGAGCAATATTATTAGACAATGGATAATCTCCACATTTAATCACAATATTTTAAAATACTTATTTTTCGTCATTCTTTAAGAGTACAAATCCGTCTGTTTAATAAAAATAAAAACACCATTTTTAATTTGATTTTTAAAAAACGGTGTATGATGTTGATATTTAATTTAAATACTCCCGAAACAAAAAATAATAAACAGTAAGTGGTGGAAAATATCTTTAAAAATAGAGGCAAATCCTTGCCTCTATTCCATTTTTAGTAGAAATGGGGGCTAATTTTAGGTTTAGCTCGTTTTTACAAAAGTACTGCCATAGTAATTAAGGCATAATGTAGTTAAATTTGCGCCTGAGTGGTGTAAAATTTCTTAGTGGTAAACAGTTCTTTAGCTATTACATTGAAAAAAATCAACAGTATAATTTTATATACTGGGCATACTAGACAATATTTGTAATAATATAATTTTATATAATGGACATACTAGATAATGTTCAATTAATGATATAATATTCATAGTTATTTTTAATAAATTATCAAGTTAAAAATACATTTGTCTAGAAAAGTAATAAGCTCTTTTAAAATTACTGGTAAACATACTATTTTATTGATATAAATGACTGTCACTTATAATATATTAAGACTAACGTTAAAACTAGTATTAGAACTAATACTTGGCTTCCACATTTATGACAGAAATGATCTTAATAAAGTTAGTTATAAATTATTATCATTTTAAATTTTAGTTGACTTGTTTATGATAGTCTAAAAATAATAAATGTTAAATATTTAAATTAAACTATCCTATAGTTTAATGGTGCAAGTGTGATAGTGGTAATAATACTCTAAATCAATTGAAATAGTAATAACCTTCCTTTATTACTAGTTTTGCTTAATTGCTTTTATTAAAACTAAAGTATATTAAGCGAAATCATTGAAGAATTACCATGTAATGTTATAAAACAAGAATATGGACTCATTATGTAGGACTAGATTTTTGCCGTATTATTTCAATAAAAGTATATGAATGAAAATTCATTATAAAAAGAAGTCAGTAAGAAATAGAAAGCTAAAAAAAGTAAAGCTTCTCAATTCTGCCAACTAATTAAGAAAGGGAAAAAAAGAAACTCGAGCAATAGTATTGTTTGATTGATTTCAACTTAAATTATAAGAATTAGTGAATAATTTATAATCAAATAGATAGAAATAAAATATTATTTTATCATCAGCTTATTATCCAATTGAAAGCGAAATTTAATTTAATAATAAGTTAAGAAATCAACTGGTTTATTACTAGTCACTGTAACCAAAGTTAAAATATAAAAAAAAGACATTCCTTATTTTTTTCTTTTGTTTTCATAAATTAGAAAAGAATGAATACTTTAAAAGAGGGAGACTATAGTTTACAGGTATGTGATCAATGCCACAATAAGAGGATAAAATGTGACAGAGAAATACCACAGTGTCAACAGTGTCAAGACAAAGGGTTATCATGTACATATTTAAGAGTATTAAAGCAAACCAAGCAATTGTATTCAAATAGAGTTGCCATTTTACCTTTAGGGAGGCTACCAAATCAACCCACTCGCAAAAGAAGATCAAAAAAAGAACTATTAGCCCTGAAAACCAAAAATGAAAGTTCGGATGGAAATAACATTATAATTAATGCTAAGAGTAATACTAAAAGTGACAAGAATAACAAGAGTAACAAAAATAGTTTAAGTGTTATTACCAATAGGTAATTTTTACTTTGATTTTTAAATTATGTTTACTAACTAATTTGGTATAGTGTGAGTATAAAAAAAAGGCATACCGGAATGATAAAACATGAGTTACTGGATAGGCCAGTAATAAAAGAGGAATACAGACCGATTCCAATATTAAAAGGAATTGAATCGATAATAGATACAGATGAACATATATCCATAATAGCATCTTCAATCCAGGTTTATTTTAATATAGTCAATATTAAGTTACCGTTGTTTATTAAAAACCAATTTTTTAACAAAAAACGCAGCAATTTGTTAATGGCTATGATTTATATATCTGGACTAAAATTGATAAATAACAAGAATAAGAAGAACAAACAACTTGTCAATGTGTTAATTGAAGAGTATCAACAATCTATATATAAAATGATAAATATCCAACAATTAAATAGTATCGATACCATACAAGCAATATTGATAAGTAAATACTTGAATTTAAGTTTAATACCAAATAGTATATGTAATGTAGTATTGAACGCAGCTATGCAATTAGGATTGGGCTTAACACCTAATGAAAGTTTAAACTTGAAACATTGTTCAATAATAGAACGTAAACTAGCATATCTGTTAATATTAAGATACTACTTTTTAAACCATATTCCAGTGATCACACCACATAAGTCTTGGTATCGATATGAACTAATTGCATCTAAAACCAAGGCCAAGGCTAAAGCTAAAGCTATTGAGTCAGAGTAGAAATGAGTTCAGCGGCATTGTTAATAATTCAAATTTTCAGTTTATAATTAATCAACTTGGGATTCATAAATATTGATTATTTTATTATTCTAATTTGGTCAAAATTTAAAAGTATACTTTTTTTTGATTTTTTTTATCCTCTTTTTCCATTTCCCTTTTTTTTAAAATCAGCCAAGTTATAACATAATAAAAAGATACATCTATTGTTCCCCACTTTTATTTGTGCTCTATGTTTTATGTTTACCTTACCTCCCCATTGTGTTATTGTCAAGGTAATAAGATTAATAAGATTAATAAGATTAAAAAAGAAAACAAAGTTGAAGTTTAATTGTTTGTAACATTAAAATTAATAATTAGCATTTATACTTTAAACTAAATTTGTTAACTTGATGCACTTACAAATTGGTAACTTTCGACTTTATGATTTATCACCGATTAAAGTAATATAAGGTCACATTGAAGTACATATAGATCTATATTTCAATTGTGCCCACTTTTGAATTAGATCATTTTAGTACCAAGGCTACTAATCACTTTATTTGTGTATTTATGTACTTGTGTAACTAAAAACTTTTTCGACTGCTATTAATAGTAACTCACCCTCCTATATTTATTTAATCCGGTTTTAATATGTGCAAATTAATGGTTTAGGACTTTACTTTTTAGTATTACATTTCATTTAATATATACATATATATGCGTTGTAATATTTTTGTGAATTAAAGATATTATTAACAATATATCACTTTTTACTGCTAATGGTAGAGTGTATATTATAAAGCCATTTTTATAAGCTCTTTGTTTTTCTAAACTAACTTGATATTTAAAAGAAGTAGTCCCCATAGTATAATGAGCTTCAAATGTTAAACTACTTTAATGCTATACTGAATAAATATCGACAAATATATTAAGATTATTATGGAACCTAACTAAATTCAAAAATAACGCTTTTGAATTTAGCTGGGTTCTATAACAAAGCTAGATATATAATGAAAAGCGCTTTATACTATCTTTAAATTTTGTAAGCATTTCTAAAATGGATTATTTTGAGCTATTAAACTAAATGTACTATAATTAAACTATTGCAAAGCATCAAATGTTAAAAAATTGTTATATAGGTTAACTTAAAAGCTTGGTTCAAATTTTGTCTAATTTACTATTTTGTTTAATTTTAATAACCTATGTTGGAACTTTTTTTGTTTAGTTTTACTCAATAGTTTTTTGAATTTTACGTTATAATAGGAAATATATATAAAAAGTAGATTGGAAAATTTTACTTTTAGTTTTAATCGAGTTTTAAATTTACCTATACAAAATTTAGAATTTATGGGGCTGTATTTTTATACAAAAGCTATCAATTTTTAAATATAACTTTATCAAAATAAAATTTATAAAAGTCATCATATAGGGTATTAATATAATATGGGGATGTATTTTTTTGTCTAAGGATTTTACCAACAATCTTTCCACTCAAATAGCGTTTGAAAAACGGAAAAATAATGAAATTAAAAAATACATCCCCATATATCGAAATCAAAACAATTAAAAAACATAAACTTAAAAGTTTAAAAGTTATTAAATAACTTAAATAAGTAATTTTAATGTAATAAAATCATTTTATTTAATTTGTTACATTATATTATCAGAGCTATTTAACTATAATTTGTTTTTAAAAAATACTGTTAAAAAAGCCGTATATTAAATTTAAAAATAATTTGAATTTGTAAATTAGTTTAATATATTGGAGATGTTTTTTTTGATTTCATTACCTCTTCCATTTTTTAGTACTATTTAAACAAAGATTGTTAGTAAAATTCTTAAACAGAAAAATCTATCCTCAGATAGTGTCTTTTGCAATTAAATGATAGATATTTTTATATTAAATCAAAATAAAAAACTCCAAATTAATTATATTATATAAAGTATAGTTAAATTAATTATTAAATATTAACTACAAAAAAAGGATATTTTGGTGAATTAATATATAGATAGGCTAAAATGTGAAATATCGCTTTGTCAGTCCCATGATTAATTATAACATAACAATCGCCTAAGCTGTTGTGTTCTCGAGCTCAGAGGAAATCAATTCCACGTCCTTAGTTTGATTTGGTTGAGGATTTCTAGTTCCATCCCAAAGAACACCATCTTCTCATTTTGATATTTATACTTTTCAGAGTACAAAAGAGATTTTCAACTATTAGTTTAGCTGTATTTATATTATTAATTTTCATAATTTATTGTGTCTTTAATTTTATTTTTTCTAAAATGATTACTAATATTATATATATTTATAAGCTAAATATTATTACTTATTAAATTATTTTTTATTTATAATATATGTTATATAACTTTTTTTATTGAATATGAAACATATTATGTGAAACCTAGTACTCAGTGGTTGAATTCAAAGACAGTTCTTACTTGATTGACTAGTTGTAAGTTGAAAGGTCCTAGTTTATATAATTGATTTTTATAATATATGGGGGTGTTTTTTTTGACTTCATTATTTTTTCCATTTTTAAGCGCTATTTAAGTGGAAAATTTGTTAGTAAAATTCTTAAATATAAAAATACATCTCCATATATTTAAATAATTAGCAAAACATTAGCACTTACATACTTGGTTAAATTATTAGCAAATTTTTAAAATTTCTAAATGTTAAAAGCTGTTTAAGCAAACTTCTTACATTTTATTATTTTATTATTTGGGGATGTTTCTTTTGATTTCATTACTTTTCCATTTTTAAGCGCTATTTAAGTAAAAAGAATGTTAGTAAAATTCTCAAACAAAAAAATACATCCCCATTTGTTTAAATATACATTATAGCTAGGATAAAATCTAAACCAAATTATACATACTTTCAAAAAAATATTTTTATAAATATTTTGCATATTTAAGAAATAAAATTCTATCAAGTTAAAAATTACATCAGCTTTGCAAAAAAAGTTTCCTGCTTAAGGAAAATTCTACTTATTCTGATATCAAATAAGAAAAGCAGGCTTAAATTATTCTAAAGTAGAGCAAAGTTTTTCTCAAGTAAATGACAAATTTTTTGCAAAGATGATGTAATTTTTTTAAAACTTGAAATTTTATTTGTCAACTGTGCAAAATATTAAGGAAAGTATACCCTTTGAAAATAATATAAAGCTAAAATTTAAATCAAGTTTTTAATGACCAAACAACAAGGTTTTTGGTTTTTATAAAGTAGATTTATCTAGAAATTACATTAGTAATCCTATCAATTTTATTGATAAATTTATAGGTTTAAATTCTATCTTTAATTTAATCATTACTACTAGTTTAGAAAATTAATATAGAATAAGCTCTAAAATTAAGATTTAATATTATTCGTTATTCTCTTAAATTTAACTAATAATTTGTGACTATCCTTATAGGTCATTTGTTATAAAACGTAAGCATTTAATCATTATTTTTTATAAGTCGTATATATTATGGTATAATTTTTATACCTACAAATTTAAAATACAATAACATATCTAATACTATAAACCTGGATTTAATTACTATTTCGCTATAATCGAATCTATTTATATCATAAATAACAAAAACAATGCTTTAGAAAGATGAAGGCATAATTGTTTTATCAACTTAAATAAATATCACTATGATGAATTGATTACTTTTAATCACAGTAATCAATAAGTTAAAGTGTTAAACAGTAAACTAAGTAAATATGAATGTATATAAACAAAGACCAAAACCAAAACAACTAAATAATTCAAATAATTTAAATTAATATAATGTTTAGTGAACCTTATTTAATTCAATTTAGTGCCGTATTTGTAACCTTTTTACTATGGTTTTTAAACAGTTTAGTGTTATTAAGTATTCATTTGAAAAATGGTGATAACAGTTTACAATATTCGCATGGGCCCACTGTAGCTCATACTGAAGAAACAGGTATCGCTACCACCCATAAAGATCACATTGTAAATATTGAAAAAAATGATCATCGATTACTTAAAGCCTTTTTGTTCTTATCTGTTGGCGTTATTCTTAATGTAATAGTTGGTGGAAGCAAGACTTCGGGTGACGTGTTCTCTTTAATTGTTTTATTCTCTTTAGCAATTAGTTGCATGCTCCACTTTTTAAATTACCGAGCAATCGGTAATGGGTTCTGGGTGCTCCTACTATTAGCTTTATTTGGATTATATATTACGCCTTGGGTTTACACCAGATCTGGACAAGCTTGAATGTTAACATTAATGCCAAATAAATATTAGTTTCAACCACTTGTTATTGTTATGCGTCAAAATATAACTAAATAAACCTATATAAGTTAAAAAATGTAGTTTATTATAATTAAGGAAAAGAGAGCTAAATAATGTTAAAAGTAACAAAATATAATTTGAACATACTATTTCGCCTGTTATTTTATTTAAGAATTATTTAATAGACTTATTATTTTCACAAAATGGTTGACCAATTAATTTGGTCTATAAATAAAATTCCTTCCTAATAAATCATTATAAATCACCAAATTACAAAATATTATATACAAAATATTAAAGTTACAGCATACTTTTATTTATAACCTTTGTTAAAATAATTGGTTCTTAATTGACAGTAAGAGATATTCTTAAATTTTTATTTTTAGATGCGGTCAAAAGGATGAATTACATCAGCAAAATGCATTTAATTGGCTATAATAAATAACTACCAATCACATTAAACATTAGAAGTTTGACTTGAAATTTATTGGAACATTGAGGATATTCGTATTTAAGTTATAAGCTAAGTAAAAGAAGACAAAAGTATCAATTCCTTTTAATCCTTTTAATCTTTACTATAAAATTAAAAGTACACTATGTTTGAAGAAGAAACAGGACATACAGGTGTTCGAGAATTAGTGAAAAGGGCATGCGATTTTTGTCGAAGAAGGAAAATCAAATGTGATGGCAATATGGCATGTATGAATTGTATAAAACATAACAAAGGGGATTGTAGTTACGAAAAACCGATCCTTAAAAGAGGGCCTAAAGGAGCAAGGAATAGGGCATGTACTCTTTCTGATCAACATCGTCCACAAATTGTTAGCACAATCAATACAAATACTGCTGGATTACTATTTAATACTTCAAGCGAACAATCGAGATCAAGCTCACCATCAATAATGAAAGAGTTAGGATCTTTATTCTCGTATAATGAAATGCCTTCACCATTTTTGAAAGAGCATGATTTAAATCCAGTCAGTTTGACTAAAAGACATAGTGAGATAGCTACACCACGTTTTCATCCAAATGACTTTGAAGAGGAAGATGAGTTTGCTAATGAAAATCTATCGCATATGATGGAAAAAATGAATAACATTAACAGTAATAATAGCAATAGTGGTAGCAACAAAACGATGACTAGCGCCTCAAGCAATACAAATGACGATGTCTTGTATAATTTGAGTGAACCTGTGTCAGTTCCTAAAAAAACGACGGGGAGTTACCATATGTTAGTACCACCTAAAGAAGAGTTACAAAAATTAAACAATTGGCCGTTAACGGAATACGGTATTGATTTTGTTAAGTTAGTGTTATATTTAGGGGACTTGCCACATGACAAATTGAATACGGCTCAGATACAAAGCATCGTAAATTATTTTCATAATTTTCATTGCAAAGTGCCTATTTTGGATATCAATAATTTATTTTACTTCTTAAGATGTGAACATAGTGATTATGTTAAACATCTGCTGAATGACTTTTTGGTGCTACTAAAATTAACGAATATTAACTTTATAAAGACGGATCAGACTTTATTTGAATGCTGGTTAAATTCATTAAACTCTTTTTATCCTGATGATCCCATGAATCCTTTTGCCTTACTCTTATTCGTTTTAGATGCTACTATAGCAAGACTAGCTGTTCTATTAATTTAAAAAATACACTCTTTTTATTATTGTAGCTTCTTTTTCTTTAAAGTTTTTAATATGTTACATTATGATATTTATTTTTAAATTTAGATTAAGTTGCTTTAATTTCATTGGACAATATTCTATTTTCACCACCATTTATTGTAATTATTATAAAAAATATATATGCTAATTTAGTCTTTATTATAAAACAAATAAAATAAGAGGGTTCAGTTCAAAAGCTACTCCTAAAACAGCATTTTGAAACACTATAATTTAGTTTTCTAATATCTCAGATTTGGCTAAGTAATAATATTATTTCCAACATTTATCATCTTTAAATAATATTAAAATACTTTTATTTCAACTATCTATCCTTATTTTAATAGGTTACTTAAATAACGTTTTGATTATTAAACCATAAAAAAATGACAGAAGATACAGCTAAAACGAAGTGCTATTTTAATATTTATCTGTTTAAAAATGTATTACGGAATCCTCTGCATTATCGATCATTGATATTAAAAAACAATCTTTTTGATAGGACCGAAATAAATTTTAAACGATTAAAAAACAAAAAAAGCAGATCCAAAATTAATTTAGGCAAGCTCTTATGATTGGTTGAAACTTATCGAATGCCCTGAGTCTGCTAATTCATTGGATAAAAGATAAGATCCCATTATTTGAGTATTAAAGTTTTGAATAATGATGAAAAGAGTGATGGATAAAGATTAAAGAATTGAAACGAGATAAAAAGTTTTTTATTTAGTTAGAAAAAGAGAAAAGTAAGCCTTGATTTTTAATATAACCTAAAAGTATAGTGAAAAATAAATAAAGTAAAATAACAGTAGATAGTAGCATCGTACAAATCAAATAGAAAGATTTTAGTAACAACATTTTTTAAATTAGATTTAATCAAACATGAGTGACAACGAAGTAACCATTCAACTTGAAACTGCACCTTTTGACGCCCGTTTCCCAAACACCAACCAAACCAAACACTGCTGGCAAAACTATGTAGATTATTATAAATGCATCAACGCTAAAGGTGAAGATTTCCCAGCTTGCAAACAATTTTATAAAAATTATCGTTCTTTATGTCCTTCCTCTTGGGTAAGTTGAATCTTTGTATTTATAATCCTTTATTTATTATTAATTTAGACTGAAAAATGGGACGAACAAAGGGAAGCCGGAGTATTCGCTTCTAAAACTAAATAAATTTCAAGGTTAAGGTGAATCTTATCATTATTAATTTGATACAAGTATATAATTTAGTAAATTTTAAATTATTCTTTTATATAAAACAATTGACTTGAAAGATCAATTATTAATATAACGTTAATGAACCAATGATACAGAAGCATGTAAGAGGATGATGAGATAGTATTTTATAGTAGTTAAATAATAATATAGTCAAGACTAGTGTGTGATGATTGAACACATAATCAAATAATTATAAGGATAATGATTTTAATACGATAACTTATTTATTATTCACACACTAATACATACATATTATAATACTTTTATCTTCTTCTTTTCTTATTGCCGTAAAAATAATTAACTGACACAGCTAACAAGATAGGTATAGCAGCTAAAGTCAACCCTTTAACCCATGAAAAGGTAGATGAATTTTCTTCTTCTTTGTCATGGTTTTCCTTTTCAGTAATGGTAGGTAATAAAGCATCTACCCTTTCGTCCAACATATCCATTCTTCGGATCATTTGTAAAACTAAGCTCATCATCTCATCTACTTGTTGACAAGTGAGCCTAGCTAAAGCAGCTGTCTCTGGTAAACTGGTGTGGAGTGCATGAGACATGCTATCTGAGGGTATGCCTTCATCTAAAGATATACTTTGGGTCATATCTAAGTTAATAGTTTCTTTTTCGTCTGGACTATTGATACTTGGTACTGAACTGAAGATTGAATTTCTTCGATCGCTTAATTGTATGATTGAGCTTGCATAACTATCCATTGAACTCAAACTTATGCTTGTTTTCATATTGCTTTTTTTTTCACTCCCTTCCATGGATTCGGAGTTACTATTTAGTTTTTTATATCAGTAAGTATAAATGTAAATATTAGATTACCTTAAGTTTTCTTCCTCTCTAGATAAATTATCAGCTTCAAAATTATAGTTAGATGTCGAGCCATTGTTTCGATATTTCAATTGCTTTTCATTATCTGACATTTTAAAATAAAAAAATAGAAAATTATTGTTTTACAAATTTTAACAGTCACTTGTTTTAACGCTTTCCTTTCTTTACTTTTTAGCCAATCCCTCTTGCATTTTCTTCTTTTAACCAATGAATCCGGGTGCTTGGTAGGGCTTTAAGCCAAACATAAGCCAATTAAGATCATTGTCTATCTGGGTGGAATCCACTAAGAATTTTTTGTCTATTTTATCAGGATATCTTTTAAACTAGATTATATTTGATATTAAACAAATAAAACCATCGTTTCCTGTTTAACTTGCTTCAATCAAATTATCTACTATAGGCCAAGGATTAAATAAAATGTGCACTTAATTTACTACTCAATTTGTTAACTTTACTATCCTCTTTAAATCCCCTATAATCAACCAAATGCAACGTGATATTGATCTCACCCAATCAGTAGAAATTATAATGATGAACACTTATATGATTGGAAATTCCCAATCTGGTTCGGATTCTAGGGATAGAAAAAAAAGAAATAAAACGAGGTAAATTTTGAAATTAAAATTTTACTTTGAACTAACAATTATAATTTAAAAGTTATTAACTTTAATTAATATATTTTTCAATCCTTAATATACTTAATATTAATATTATATCTGCTGTATACTTAATATGAAATTCATTGTCCCTTTTAGCCTTATTTGCTTTAGCCTTTTAAGTAGTAGCGTCGAGTCAACATGCGTTAAAGCCTCTGTCCAAACCATTGAAATGTGCTTGGATAGATTGCAAATTGTTGTTGACAAGTGCGCCCCTAGTGACCAAGCTTGTTTATGTAAGGAAAAATACTCCACTTTAGTGTGCTACAATAATTGTCTTGAAGACAAAGAATATCAAGGTAAAAGAGCTAATAGAGAAAGCGAAGTTTTAGCTCACTGTAGAGCTGCCAATATCAATACGAAAGAACTTTTACCTACCTCTACCGCTACTTCATCCGAGGCTACCGATAAGCCAAAGGAGACAGGTAATGGTAATAAGGATACCTCAAAATCTGAGGCTGATAAGTCTAAAGGTTCTAGTAGTTCCAGATCAAGTGTTTACCACTATTCCTCAGTTGCTGCCTTATCTGCACTTACTTACTCAGTATTATATCTTTAATTGAATAAACTTAGTTAATTAATCATTAAAATTCTATTTGTATATTTTATTTATAAGTTATTAAGCCGTATCACTAAAATTCAATAAAAAGTAAGATTAAATCCATTTTCATTTTCATTTTCATTTTCATTTTCATTTTATTTTTATAGGTAATAACTAAAATTTATACATTACACATATAGACTAATATAGATTTAACAAATAAACCAGAGCTAATATACAACCTATTATTAAGAGTAGATTAGTACCATTAGCTAGAAGCAATTGAGAATGAGATGGCTTTGATTTAGCTTTAACCAATTTTAAATATGTTTCTATTTTTTCATCTTCAGGGTTTAATTTTAAACTAGCTTCAAAAGCTTTTATTGCTTCATTATATTCCTTAAGTTGATACAATGCTATTCCTATTTATTTATAGTCAATTGAGGGTAGAAAATGAAACAATAAAATATTTACCTTGTCGATACCAAGCCTTAGCAAAGTTGGGGTTAATGATCAAAGCTTGATTAGCATGAAATAATACTTTATTCCACTCTTTTAATTCCAAATAACAAGCTGCTAAGTTAGAATGTGTTTTTTCATCTTCTGCTAAGTTTATGCTTTGTTCAAACGCTTCAATTCCTTTTTTAAAGTTTTTCTTTGCAACATATCTCTTCCCTTTATCGTTTAGTATTTGTTTTAGTTTTTGGACTTCTCCTAACTCTTCTTTATTCTCTTTGTTTTGCTTTTCTTTCTCTAGATTCTTTTTCTTTATTGCATCTTCAATAACACTCCTTTTTTTTAACATCTCACTTGCCACCTCAATTTTCTCTAATTTGCAATAAATGTTATGTAGTCTTGAATAGGCTGCTGAATGAAACGTACTACATCCTTTCACTATCCCAGCTTCTAACTCATTATCTTCTAAACTTATTATTTTTAGAGCATCTTTTTCAGCTTCCTCATATCTTTTTAATTGAATGTAACATGTACACCTTGACAACAAAGGTAATGCTGATTTTTGCTTCGTCAATTCAATTAATCGTGTTATTAGTGGTAAGCTGGAGTCATAATCTTGCTTTTCGCTATACTCCATACTTTGTCTCATCAACTGCATGATCTCTTCTTTTGCTGCCATTGTTTATTGATTCAAAATAAGTTGGTGAGGTGTTTATTTGTACTAAGGTGTCTTATAAAATATTGAAGCCAATCATTATCTATTAATGCTTTTTAAGCCAACCATTTGAGTGTTCTTTGGGAGGTTATGATGTAACATTGATTCATTTATTTGCTATAAAATATCTAATAAACACCTGTATTTAAAAATTATACTTTAACTTATTTTTCTAAAATAAAATGAATTTTGAAAATGAATATGTGTCCTTTAATGAGAGAGGGAATGAAGAAAGCGAAAGGAAATTGGATTATAAGATAATTATATATGGTATTATAGGTAGTTTATCAAGCTTGCAGTTTGGGTATCATATTTCGGAATACAACTTACCAGAAAAGGAATTTTTAGAATGTGTCGTGAAAAACAATCAGGACCTTTATCCTAATTTGCCAACCTGTATTTTATTAGATAAACATCAATTCTCCTTTTTAACTGGATTATTACCCTTATTTAGTTTATTTGGTACCTTTTTAGCCCCCATTTTATTATCAAAGTTGAATAGTAAAAGTAGTTTATTACTTAACAATATATTTTTTGTTATCGGTTCTCTGTTCAATTCATTAAGTTTTAATTACTTTCATTTATTAATTGGTAGAGCTTTATGTGGATTAGGTTCTGGAATAGCAATGGTGGTTGTACCTATCTATTTAACTCAAATAGCACCTTTAAACTACAAAGGGCTTTTAGGTACATTCAATCAGTTGTTCATTGTACTAGGTATTGTTATTACTATGTTAATCGGATTTTTCTATTCATGGAGGTTTATTTTATTCATTGGAATCATTATACCTTTTATTCAAATTATTTTATTTTCCTATTTTAAATCGAATAATGATACTGAAAATGAGTATCAAGTTATCGAAGAAGGAATAGAACATGAGAATGACAATAGTGATGACAACGATAATCAAAATATCAATAGTAGTACAAGTAATGATAATTCATTTTTTAAAAATTGTTTATCCATATTCCTAAATAATAAATATAACAAATGCTTATTATTATTATTGTTTCTGCATATTTCACAACAAATGAGTGGTATAAATTCAATAATGTACTTCTCAACCACAATATTGAAAGATTTGAAAGGAGTTGATGCCAAGTTGATTTCATTATTATTAAATTTATTTCAATTAATGATTACATTGTTCATTACAAAAATTATTGAAGTTAAAGGAAGAAGAGTACTGTTTTTATACTCCTGTTTAACAATGTCTGTAGCATTATTTGGGTTAGCTTTTTCACTGAATTATAATTTAATAATACTAGCAACTTTATTCTTATTTTTGAGCATCATTGGATATTCGATTGGATTAGGTGCTTTACCATTCTTATTAATTGGTGAATTTTTTGAAGGGGAGTTTTTAACTGTTGCATCTACCTTATCATTAATAACTAATTTGTTGGGTAACTTTTTGATTGCTTCTTTATTTTTACCATTTACTGAGCTTTTTCCAAAAGACCAAATTGGTTCTCCCTTTTTATTATTCTCTATCTATCTTTTAATAGCAGCTATTATCAGTTATTTTATATTTCCAGAAACTAAGAACAACACAGTTGCACAAAATCAAAATAATCTTTATTTAAATGTGCAAAAGTTGTTTTAAATAAAAGAAGTTTTATTTTCAATTTACTATTCTTTATCATATGGGGATGTTTTTTTTGGTTTCACTGTTTTTTACATTTTCTAAGCACTATCTGATCAGAAAAATTGGTAGTAAAATTCTTAAACAAAAAAATACATCCTCATATATTAGTAATATTATTTTATACTTAATTCAAATTATAATGATTTCATGCTCATTACTTATGTAATTTTTTGCATGAATAGACTCAAGAGTAGCCAATTAGAGTAAAGTAAAGTAAACTTAAACTTCAATAAAGCATTAAATTAAAAATTATATAAAATTACAACCCAATTTTATTTTATTAGCAATTTATTATTTGACTATATTTGTTATTCAAAAAAAAACAAGACCGAACGATCTGATTAATACTAAAGATTAAGCAAGATGACGTTGATGGTAGATTACAAATATTTGGAACCCATATCAAAAGAAAAAGTATGCTTCCAGTGTCAACAGAGGAAAGTAAAATGTGATAAAAAGAAACCGCAGTGTAGTGCGTGTATTAAAAGAAAACAAGGTTGTACGTATCCTAAGATCTTCAAGAAGAGTTATGCTAGCTATAAGATAAGCAATTATAGCAACCTTAATAGTAATGACAACGAAGGATCCATTGAAGCCTTGAGTGGTACTGATATTGAGTCTAGTAGTGTAGTGACTGAAAGTAGTGATTGTAGTAGCAATGTACTAAACAACAATAGGTGTAATGGGAGTGTATCAAATAATAAGAGTGAGCGTAAAAACAGTGAATTATATGACAGTGATAAGTGCTTGAATCAAAATAATAATGTAGTAGCATTTAGAAATAAAATACAGTTTCGATTTATGAATAAAACGATAAGCTATAACCCTAAACAAATTAAAGTGAGTAGTCCTTTGCTTAAAGAGCTATTTTCATGTTCATGGGTACGATATTTAAATGTCAATATTGGGATTGATTATCTATTAAAGAATCAAAAAAAAGTGGAGGTCAACTTATTTTTAAGTTCAATATCAATAAAGCAAAGTGCAAACAATATTCAAGAAGAGGGAATTAATATCAACAGCTTGTTCCAAAGTGAATTGTTTTTTAAAAGTGTCAATTGCTTTTTTGAGCAGTTCAACAAATATGTGCCTTTTTTTCTAAGTTATGAGAGTTTTGTATCAAAAAAAAGAAGTCCATTATTGTTATTTAGTGTGTATGTGGTAGGTCTGATGTATTTAAATGAAAAAGAAATGGTTAAAGGGTATGAAGAGCGCTTGCTTTTCATGTTGAATCCTTTAAGTAACAAAATTAGTTTGGATTATATACAAGCACTAATGATTTCATTTTGGGGCTTAAAAGGATTATTAATTGCCAAAAACCTCGGTTGGATTTCAGGTTCGTTAATATTAAGTTTATGTTCGATGATTGGAATACAATATAGCAGCAAAGATGAGTCAACAAACATAGAGAAATTTTTATTGTATAACAACATTACCTATGAGGTCAATATGAAGTATTTATGTTTAAATTATACTTGGGATTATATACCAGTAAATGTCAAGTTTAACAACAACGTAATAAGGGTATTAGAAAATTTAATTAATAAGAGTCAAGGGGTTTATAATACAGTATTAGTAGTCAAAAGTATCAATTTATTTAATAAGCTAATATTGAAGTTCAGAGAAATGGGGAAAATGGATAAGAAGCAGCTATTAACGCTACTAAAATTTATCGATATCGAAAGTAATCAAATTTATATAAATAATAAGAGTGATGATAATAACAACAATAACGATAATCAGAATAACAGTCATAACAATAGTAATTATACAATAGATAATAGTGTATTAAATTATTTAATAATAGAAAAGAATTTAAGGTATTTAATAGTTATTAAAAGGTATTTACAAATTGAATATCCATCTTACAAAGGAATATATTATAAGAAGAATACTAGTCTAACTAAAGAGGAGACTAAACAGATTCAAGAAATTCATCAAAAAGAAAAAGGAATCATCACCCATTTAAACCAAATGAACAAACAATTTTTAACTTCTCTAATTTATTTTAATCAAAGTAGCAACTATATTGATCGCTTAATACCCTTAACCTTTTTTATCATATTTAATTTAAAATTTTATAGTATTTTAAATTACCAGCCAAATAATAACAATTTATTATTATTAAAGTTTAGTTTTAATTTATTAAATCAATCCAATTTCAATCATCCTTTTTATTCCCGTATCATATTTCACTCCTTTATTTTAAATTTAATAAACAAAATGTTAAATTAAAAATAAATAGTAACAATAAAAATTAATAAGATTTATTTCTAATGCTAATTTTTATATTATTTTTGTATTATTGCTACTGTCTTTTATGTGTTTTATTACTCTGCTATAGATTTGCATAATAAAATACCAATGCTGAATTGGTAATTGCAAATAATGGGTTCTAAAAAGTAGGACACTAGGGCAGCTACAGTAATACCCAAGGTATCTGAAACAGATGCTATACCCATCGAAAATTCAGTTAGATGGGGTTCAAGTTCATTATTCAACTTTGTAAAAGCATTGGCATATGTAGCACCTCCAAAGAGGCCTTCAAAAGACATTAAAAAGAAATTAAGATAAATATTACTTGGAATTTTGTGCAAAGAGATAAATAAGAGGATCAAAAATGTTAAGAATTGGGCAAAAACTAAATAATATAGTTGAGAGATGGGAAATAAAGTGGAGGAAGAGCGAGAAATAAATACTCCTAATTGATAAAAGAATTGATAATACACGTAATGATCTCTTAACTTTAAAAAGAAGGTTTCTTCCACAGGGAATAATAAGTTTGGTGCTAGCCCTTGGTTGATGGTATATTCTAAAAAGAATACAAGAAATAAGGGGATCATATATTCTGGTAGTAAATTTAATACGTGCTTTACTTTGTTCTTAAAGTCATAATGCTCCGCTCTTATGACTGGATTATTGCTACCAGCTTCTTCGTTATTATTTACACCATTAATAATTCCTTGATTGTTAGTTTCTTCATTACTATTTACACCGCCAGCAATCAAGGGCTGAAACCCACCATTTCGGTTCATCTCAAAGTTTACGAATGGGTGAGACAACAACTTAAAATAAGCCAATAATTGTAGCATGGGCAAAATTGAACATAAACACATAGTAACTTTAGTAGAAAACTGAAACCAGGTAGAAAATGCCAAATAAATAAATGAACCCACTAAACCAGCCGCTCCAGTTCCTGAAGCCCAATAATGAAACACGTTGGTTTTATAAAACGTTGCCATGGCTAAAAAGGTGACTTCGCCTATATTGGGGAACAATGTGATATTTAAAAAATAGCAAAATGATAAACTTAAAGTTACCTAATCCACTGCTCGCACTTGCAAGTATAATACCCAGAAACTGGAACTGTAAATTGGTAGAAAAAGCTACTAGATAAAGCGAAAATATAGAACACAAGATCACAAAAGTGATCCTATAATGGTAACGTACCTTATGCATATATAGAGGGACTGTTAGCTTGACTAGAAAAGCTGGTAAAATATCCGCTATTAAGACACTTGCTTTCGGGAGCTTGTCGCCTACCAGATCTAAAGCAGCGCTCAGAAACACAACATATACAAAGTTGTTGATTAGACCTAGAGTGATTGTAAATTAGTATAAAAAAGAAGTGATTCTTGAGTTAAACTAAATACCATTTATAAAAAAACAAAAATTATCTAGTTTAGCTTGTTTGGTTAAGGACATGGTAATTGATGTATAACTATTTTTTTATTATCAAAATAAAACTTCCGTTTTTTATATTAAATAGATAAATGTTTTAAATTAAATGAAATGATTTTAAATTAGAATTAAAATTAAAATTAAAATAGATTTATTTATACTTTTCCACCAATTAAATGCCTAGAGTTTATTCTTGCATTTTAGTCGATGACTAGGGGTTGTGGAACTAGGATTGCTAGTTTTTGAAGGTGTTTGGGGCCCAACTGGAGTACTGGGATTAGGAGAAGAAGCTGTAGTGGATTTACCAATGTCATAGTGTGGGTCTGAAGTTGGAGCATTGCCACTAGGCTGAGGAGCTGAAGCACTGCCGGACGTAATAGTTCTAGGAACAGGAATTGTAGGTTTAGCAGTAGTCGCCGAAGTAGGAACAGTAGGCTTGACAGTCGGTAATGAGGTGGGAACAGTAGGTTTAACAGCAGATAATGATGGAATTGATGTTTTAGTTGGCAGTTGAGTAATACTGGTAGGCATCGTAGGTACGGTTGGCTTACTACTAGGGCTGGTGGGCTTATTACCACCACTAACATCAGGTAAACTTGAATTTGGATCTTTAGCTCTACCAAACCAAGCCACTGTATAAAAGTTAAAATTGGCTGTTCCTAAAGCTAACCAGGGTTCTGAACTCCAAGTACCTTCAGATAAAATAACCTGACGATGTGGAGGGGAGTTTAAAAAGGTGTTAATGATTGATTTTGCTAATTCTTTAGTTAATTCTTCTTTTCCATCTGAACTAAAAGCTATCTCAAACCCATCTTCTGTGTATCTACTCAATTGCTTTGGCTTATCCCACATACATTCAGGATCTTTATGATCCTCATAATAGCAGCAACTATTGCCTGGTAGGTACCAGGAATGTAAATTGCAGTTAGATCTAGATTCTTGCTTTCGATTGGCATTTAAATCCTTGACATGTGTGTCAGCTACTTTGGTTAGTTCATTAGAGTATGGAATAGCACTCAAACCACGTTGTTGTCGCACACGGTTTATTTCGTGATATAGCTCAACATTGAATTGTTGTTGTGTTAAACTGGTGTAAAAGGGGGCTATGAAATTTAACAGAAATAAAATTTTAGTACTGGTATAAAGTTTCATTGTATTGTATTGTTTCGTGTTATGTTATAGTATATGTTGTGTTATGTTATGTTATGTGTATAGTATATTATAGTATATGTTATATTAGTCTTAATAGATTTAATTTTTTAATAAAATAAAAGTCAAGTAAATTAATGATAAGTTGCTGTTTTATTAATTTTATTTATAATACCTCATTTTAAGTATTTATTAAAGTTACTAGTGTCACATTTATTATACATTATTGCTATTTGCTTCTTGTTATTAATGTACCCTCTGTTTGTACTACCTTTTAGCTCAAATCCTCTTTTACTTTGATTTTCAATACTCCGACTCATTTTTTTAGTTAATCGCATTTTATCCGCTCTTTGGTTGATTTAATTAAGTCAAATTTATTTTTTAATTAATTTCCACTCGGTTGATATCATATTGATATTATTTGTATATTATATAATATAAAGGTTAAAATTTCAGTTATTATAAAGTAACATTTCACTTCATGGTAAGTATGTACTGTATCTAATTTTTCAAGAACTTTAATTCAATGGTAGTATTTTTGGTATTATGATTGTTGAATTGTTTTTTTAAGGCAAGTTAATTTTAAAAAGCAAGTTCATTCAGCATTTAGTTTGATATAGTCATTATTTGAGTAAAATATATTAAAAAACTTTTATTGCATCTTATTCTTATCTTCAAATATTATGTTAATGTCAATTAATAAGATAAATTATTAATGGTTTTTATTCCTTAAACAATTTTATTTTTTATTATAAATTTAAACTAAAAAATAACTTTTAGACATCCTTTTTACACCTTGTTATTGACAATGAAATAATATTTAGCTAAAAGCTAATCCGCTAGCGCCAACTGGTTATGCTAGAATAACTAGATAGGGTTAAATTAGGGGCATTTGGTACTGGAAATCGAAACAATGATTATAGAGATCAAATAAATATTAAAACTTTAAATAACTAATCGCATTAGAACAAAACAATAACAATATTGAGTTATAATATTCCAGGCTTTTAGATCTACTTTCAAAATGAATTTGAATAATTGAAAGCCTGGTTAAAATCATAAAAGTTTCCAGGTTGAATGAATTGCATGAATTTAAAATTTTATTGCCAACTTAATCATTCAGTGGCTATTTTTGTTTTATACTGTTGAACAGAACTGGGTATGTTTTGAATGTTGATTTTATATTAAGTAAATTAAAAAGCATTTTTTGTACTATAGCTAATATACTAAGAATACAAATTCATTGAAGTAAAAAACGAAATCTGAGTTAACGATAAATTAAAGAATGGTGAATTTAAAACTAGATACACTATGTATCCAGCTTTTTTCAATGTTGCACTATGCTTAATTTATAGAATTTGCAATAAGTTAATATTAGAAAAAATAGCTAAATAAGCTCTACTGGTATAAAAAATGGGTGTTATATAAGTACAAAATAATAAAAACACATTTAGTAATGAAGTGTCAATAGAAATAGTAATTACTCATTTTTATTTATTTGTAATATTAATAATATTCATAAAGCTATTACAAATCCCTTAGATGAAAGCTGGGATTAATCCCATGCTTTGTTAAAAAGTTTGACTTGTAAACTTAAATGACTTTACATTTTTAAAGTGAATTAATATATAATCGATAAAAACATTGAGATCAGGACATCTAATATGATTAAGCTTTATATTAGTTGAATTAGATCCTCTCAAAGAATTAAGAGTTAAAAATGAGATGTCAGCTTTAAATTTACAACTTGTCGTTTCAAGATTATGTAAGTTGAGATATGAAGTGTATATAAAATTTAGGAAACCGGCTCCTTGAGTTAAACATCTAACCAAGAATACTATTATATTACTATTACTCTTTGGATAGATTCTATCAATCAAAGATATTAAATTATTCTTTTCCATGAAACTAAAGTGAATAATTGTAGGAATGCCAAGTATTGAAAATAAATGTCTAGACAAGACGTTCTTACAAAATCCTAAACTTATCCGATTTGACTTTGGAAATAATTTATTATTTATATATACATCAGTTATGCTAGGATGGTTTAATAACAACTTCCTTAAATTCGACACTCCAATAAATTTTAAACTACGGAAACTTACAATATTGAATGTTTTAAGCTTTGGGTAATTGTTTAAACTTATACTGATTTCTTTCGAATTTTCTGTGTATATGTATTGAGTATGGAATTTTTAAGTGATAAAATTCTTTTATCAATAAGTCAAATTCATTAAATTTGATATTAATACAATTCAATTTAGGCTGCTTTAAGCTATCGAGCTCATTTAACAAATCCAAAAGAAGGGGGTCTAGATCATAGGTATACCAATATAATACTAATAAAGTGATGACTGATGATGGTTCAGGGCTATTGATTTTGTAAAATAAGAGGTCGTGTGTTGGATTTCTAAGCGTTTTAGACCTTTAAGTAATCCCTTAACACAAATGCTATTGCTAGAAAGATAATTTTCGGTTGGAAAGATATTAAGTGAATCAGTATAACAAAGGCCTGCTAGTTGAATATTTAAAAAAGAGTTAGTATTTTTAAAACACATTTTCAAAGATATGTATAATTTGGTGTCATTTGGATATTTTAAACAATTAATTGATAAATCTAATAGAGTTCTAAAGTCTAAATGCTCAATGTAATGACTATATTTTTTAAAACTTCTAGATATTTTCTTTTTATAGTTAAAATGATGATAGCAATTAAAGCTGGTATTTCCTCATAAAATGAATAGTATTACTTTGTTCCATTCTTCACGGCAAGCTAATAAGTTGATTTTGTCTCTATCTGTGAGATAGTACAATATTTCTTTGAATTTCTTTCAAGATTCTCAAATTTGAAGTTCTATTCATTATCCTTAAAGCGTTTGATATTACATTTAAACTATATATCATGTATATATGGATGTCTTTTTTATTTAACAGTTTTATTAACAACTTTTCTACTTAAATATTACTTGAAAAAAGAAAAAGTAACAACAAAAAACACTTTCATAGTAAATTTTATAAGAACAAAACTATATTGAGAAAAACTATTGGTTAATATAACCCATCAAAGATTGAATTGGGCCAATTAATTTTAAAGTTAACATCAAGTAAATTGATTTACCAAACATCAAAAAATCATTTTAAAAAATAATATATGGGGATGTATTTTTGTGTTTAAGAATTTGACTAACAACTTTTCCACTCAAATAGCGCTTGAAAGATGGAAAAAAGAATGAAGTTAAAAAAAACACTCCCATATGGCGATGTTTTTTTGGCTCCATTACTTTTTCATCTTTTAAGCGCTATTTGAGCGGAAAAGTTACTAAAATTCTTAAACACAAAAATACATCCCCATATTTTTTGAATAAGAATCTTATTACAGTTTTCATTTATATTGCTCAAAAATGGACAAGCATATGAGATTAAAAAGACATTTCTACCAATGTTTTGTTATATTTTGTCCATTTCCATTTAACATAAAATTCAAAAAATTAATTAACCTGGACCAACTTATTTTAACATTTCCTTTCTTTTTACCTCTTTCATCAGAGTTATTCATAAATCATTTAATATATTTATAAGGTTATAAACAATGTAAAACACTTAAAATAAGTTGTTATCTAATAGTTTTATTTCTTCTGCCTCCATTCCACTCACGCTCTTTTATATTTAAGTAGGATCATATAAGCATGAATCCTTAGAAATTAAATGTAATTCATTGGAATTGAAAGCTAACTACAGGAGTTACATTCCTTCCCTAATATCCTATAATTTAATATTCCTTTCTCCGCTTTTACGATTTATAATTATTATTTAAGTAATTTAATTGTAAACTATTATTACTAGTATTAACAGCTTAAAAATTCTGGCTTTTTAAGACTAAAAATAATAGTTAAGAGCTTTACTAATTAAATGGTAAAACAAAATAGTACTTCCATTTGGATAATAAACAAAAACTTGTAATGTTTCAATTTAGAAAGTAGTAGTCTTCTTTAATTTTTTTGTTTTGAAAAAGAAAATACTCGCAACTATGTTTTTAATTATAGCAATTTTAGAAAGTTAAATGAATGCATCGTATGTTTATGAAGTAAAGATTAAATTAGACATCGCTATTTCATCAAATAGATCTGCTTATCTTTATCTTTATCTTTAAGATGTGAGTTTTTCATTTGGGTTTGAAATTTTTGAAATTGGTTATTTAATATAAATTAAGTACTAAAAGTAAACGTTATTGAAAATATCTTAAAATTTAAAGGTCAAAATTGATTTTAAAAAATTCGTTTCATTTTTTCACGAGCTATTAAAAATAATAGAAATGTAACTTAACTTCAAAACTGCCATTATCTTACTTGAGGCACTCTGTTAATCGATTTATTAAACAATAAATGCAATAAAAATTATTATAACATTATGAACTAAAATTATTAAAAAGAAAAAGCCAGTAAAATCAGTAATTTAATAAATATTTTTATTTAGATAATAGGGTAAAGGAAGCGAACTAGTTAAACAATTAATCCATATCTTCATCAAATTCAAGGTCATCATCATTTTCATTGTTAATAGCATTGTTGTGTCCAACTCCTTGAACACGATAAATTTTATTAGGTGTAGATGCTCTTGAAGCAATTTGAGATGCGGGCTTACGTTTAACTGTAAATAAAAATTCATCATCACTAACGTCAATAAATACAGTGGAATGATCAAATAGCTCCCCTTTAAGTAGCATCCTTGATATATTAGTAATAAGATATTTTTCAAGGTATCTTTTAAGTGGTCTAGCACCATATAATGGATCATAAGATTGTTTTAATATATAATTGATACCTTCTTCACTTACTTCTAATTGAATATCTCGACTTAATAATCGATGATTGATACTGCTAATTTGTAACTTCACAATCTTCTGTAAATTATCATTCTTTAAACGATTAAAGATGACAATATCATCCAATCGATTTAAAAATTCAGGTCGGAAATGGGTTTTAACTTGATCCATTACTTTTTGTTGAAGTGAATTAGATCTTGTATCTTCATTAGAATTAAGTATAATTTCTTGTCCAACATTCGAGGTCATAATAATCACTGTATTAGAAAAATCAACTACTCTGCCCTTACCGTCTGTAAGTCTAGCATCATCTAATACTTCTAATAGCACATTTAATACTTTAGGATGTGCCTTCTCAATTTCATCAAGTAAAACAACTGAGTAAGGACGACGTCTAACAGCTTCAGTAAGTTGGCCACCTTCATCGTAACCAACATAACCTGGTGGGGCTCCTATCAATCTAGATACAGAGTGTTGTTCCATATATTCAGACATATCTAATCGAAGCATCAATTTCTCATCATCAAAGAGTTCTCCTGCTAGTGCTTTTGCCAATTCAGTCTTACCTACACCTGTTGGGCCTAAGAATAAGAAAGAACCAGTTGGTTGATGCTCTCTTGATAAACCAGCTCTTGATCTTTGTATAGCATCACTAACTACTTCAACGGCTTGGGCTTGACCAACAACTCTATTAGAAAGATGTTCGGATAAACTTAATATCTTATCGATTTGTGTCTTATTTAGTTTGGAAACAGGTATTCCAGTCCATCTTGATACGACTTCATTGATTTGTTCTACTCCAACTATTTCAGTTAATAATTGGTTATTATTTTCATCCATGGCTTCTAATTCTGTCTTTCTTTGTAAAGTGATTTCTTCAATTCTCTTCTTAACATCTGGAATTGCATAGTAACGAATATCAGCTGCTTTAGCTAAATCGGATTTACGTTCAGCTTCATCTGCCTTTGACTTAAGGTCATCCAGTTTTTGTTTTAGGTCTCGGATCTCATCCAAATTTCCTTTTTCAGTTTCATACTTCAACTTAAGTGGTCGAATTTCATCTTTAAGCCTTGACATTTCTTCTTGGACTTCTTCTAACCTAGCTTGTGATGCTGAATTCTTTTCTTTTCCTAAGGCAGTTGCCTCTACTTCTAGTTGTAATAATCTTCTTTCTAATTGGTCTATTACTTCAGGTTGAGAGTCTAATTGTACTCTAGTATTAGCGCAAGCTTCGTCCACCAAATCAATAGCTTTATCTGGTAAGAATCGGTTTGTAATGTATCTTGAAGAAAGCTGTGCTGCAGCTACTAAAGCAGTATCGGAAATCTTTACACCATGATGAATCTCATACTTTTCTTTAATACCTCTTAAGATAGAAATAGTATCAGTCACACTTGGTTCACCAACTAATACTTGTTGAAATCTTCTTTCAAAAGCAGCATCTTTTTCAACATGTTGTCTGTACTCATCTAAAGTAGTGGCACCAATACAACGTAGCTCTCCTCTAGCTAACATTGGTTTTAATAAATTGGCTGCATCCATAGCACCGTCTGTTTTCCCAGCACCAAGGACTAAATGGATTTCATCAATAAATAATATGATTCCTTCTTTACTATCTTTGACTTCTTTTAAAACGGCTTTTAAACGCTCTTCAAATTCTCCTCGATATTTAGCACCGGCAATTAGTGCACCCATATCTAAAGAAAATAATTTACATTGCAAATTGGCTGGTACATCTTTTCGAACTATTCTCATAGCTAGCCCTTCGACAATAGCTGTTTTACCAACACCAGGCTCACCAATTAAGACAGGATTATTTTTTGTTCTTCTAGATAACACCCTAATAACTCTCCTTATTTCTTCATCCCTACCAATGACAGGATCGATTTTACCACTATTGGCTAACTCGATCAAATCCACAGCATATTTTGATAAGGCTTCATACGTTTCTTCAGCTGATTTACTATCTACTTTACGATTACCACGAATCTGTGTTAATGCATTTTCAATACTCTTTTTGGTTGCGCCACCATCTTTAAATGCTTGTAATATATCTTTTTCTTCTAACATGGCTAATATCAAATGGTCGACAGCTACAAACCTATCTTTCATTTTTTTAGAAAGTTGAGTAGCTTCTTGTAATAATTTTTGCATGGAAGAAGCTAGCGAGACATCAGTAGGAGCAGGCGTTTGGCTTGGTAACTTGACTAATAGTTTTTTAATCCCTCTTTCACAGTTGGCTGCATCACCACCAGCTTTATTAATGACATTTTTCAAAAAGCCATCTTCATTATCAAATAAGCTCGAACATAAATGGACAGGTGTGATTTGACTATTTCCAAATTCTTTAGCCAAATCAATACTGGAATTGATTACTTTAATTGTTTTATCTGTAAATGTTTCTGGATTCATTTTTATTGTTTTGTTAAATAAAATTATTAATTTTGCTTTTGTTTTTTAGTTTTATACTTTGAAATTAGATGGATGACTTCACACTCAAATAGATCTACGAATTACTAGTAAATTCTTAAATGATAGCGTCATCATTGGATCATTCATTTGTTTTCTCCAATCAGCTAGCGTCTTTAAATTGATATTTTAAACTCAAAAAATACAAAACACTAAGGCTTACGCTAATACCATTGAAAACATGTTCTTGAAATAGTTTATTCTTTAAATCAAAGATAGGTAGGAAATTCAATGGAGCATAAGAGAGACTTTAAGATTATAAAAGGAAAAATCATACACGATGGTAAGGCGGAAGGATAATGGGAAAATATCAGTTAAAACTTTTCTCCTGATTTAGACTCTATAGATTTAAAATAGGTTAATAAGAGCACATTGACTAAATATGGGGATGTTTTTTGGTTTTGTCGCTTTTCATTTTTTAAGTGCTATTTGAGTGGAAAGGTTGGTAGTAAAGTTCTTGAACAAAAAAACATATCACCATATAGTTCCTAGTGAAAATTTCAATGCAGAAAAGGGATGGCTCAATTAATGTAATGAATAACAACTCGCAATATTGACAGTGATAAATCCAAACAGTCAAGATAATTGCTGGAGGACACGAATAATTAAAGACTAAAAGCTGTTCTTTTAATATTTACTTTTCGCTAGAGATAATGTGTTATTAATCTATAGAATTTACTGCCAAGTTTGGGCAAAAACTTGTATTTTTCCTACTGTTTAAAATAAGTTTATTTTTCTTTACTTTTATTGCCATCAGTTACAACAAATTTGAGTTTATATTTAATAAAGTAAAAATATCAAAAATACCATACAATTGATTCAATAAAGCCTTTAAATATTATACAAATATGCTTTGAGTAATTAGAAACTTCATATACACTTTTAAACGGTTTTAAAAATAGAACTAGTTTTAACTATTTTTTTTCACTAGCATATAAGATTAAAGATGGTCTGTTCTTTAAAGAGATACTAAGTCCAAGTATTACTTTTTAGAATTATGGTGTATAGCGTTAAAAAAGTTTTTGTTCAATATCAATAATAGTAGAGAATTTTCTAATCATTACAAACTATAGTTTTATTTTTACCTTTTTTTATCTTTTAAGCACCATTTGAGCAGAAAAATTGTTAGTAAAATTTTTAAATATAAAAATACATCTTCATATGGGGATGTTTTTTTTGGCTTCATTATTTTTCTATCTTTTAAGCGCTATTTAAATGAAAAAATTGTTAGTAAAATTCTCAAATACAAAAATACATCCTCATATATTAAAATATTGAAATACAAGAAAATTCAGAATAGAGTTATTGATATACAGTCTATACTTTGTTAGATTCACACATTAATTTGAAACATGCCAATTAAGTAAAGTTAATGTTATAATGGAGTGACAAGTTTAGATGTTTTTTATACTCTAGTCATTTTAAGTAAATAAATTTTTATGTTAGAAACATTTTCAGATGGTTTTTGAATATTTGAAATAAAAGGTAAAATTTTTATTTATAATAAATATAAAACAGTGATCTAATATAGCATTTATCTTATATATTATAAAGTCATTCTTATATAAATAGACTATCCTTGAAGATTTTATCTATTATTAATGATAACGCTATTATCATGAAAAATAGTCACGAGCTATTAAGATAATTAAGCTATTTTTTCTCTTAGTTGATTATCTATAGATGGTTATCTATCATAATAATACTATCATTGATAATAGATAGATATACCCTTTATTCCTAATATGATAGGAATTCCATCTGCTTAATCCATTTGATTATTCATATGAGGATGCATTTTTTCGTTTAAGAATTTTGCTGATAATCTTTCCACTCAAATAGTGTTTAAAAATGGAAAAAGTAATGAAGACAAAAAAAACATCCTCATATCTTATTTTGATTTAACTTGTGATATTTAAATTATTATTTTCAGTATATTAACTAGCTTTAGTTTTGAATTGACTTTTATTCGGTTTTATTGTATCAATACTAAATATCAAAAAGCCTTTATTAGTAGTTTTATCTTTATAGGGAATGTAAATAAATGTATCTAGCATATGAATCATTAATTTATAGGTTAATTGTGAAAGTGATTTTTTATTAAAAGTATGGGCTAAAACATTTTTCTATACTGATAAAGAAGGTTACCTCAATTAACACAATTTTTTGTTTTTAAATGTAAATATCAAAGTAATATCTTATCCTAAATATCATACAAAATATAAAACGCTATTTATAAAAATGAAATATATTGAAAATGTTTTTTTTAAAAATCCGACAACTATCCATAAAAGGTCAATAATTTATTTAATACCTAGTTGTTTAGCTTGGGTGGTAACTGGACCATCCGATTCAATATTATCTACATGTTCATGACTTTGTAATGTAGCTGGTAGGAATAAATAAATATTTAGTCAATATGACATTATAAAAAAAACTTACAGAGATGATCATCTGGTACTGAAGCAGCAAATCCTTTCAAAACAGTATCATATTTATGGGTTATTTTACCACCTAGGAGGTTGGATAAGTTATAGTCAATATATAATTATAAATTAATTTACCTCGACTTTCGATATCTTTGATAGCACTTTCTAATACATGATCTTCTGTACCACTTTTAAAAGTTACAATATAATTTCCATGTCCTTGAAAATATTAAATATAATAATTCACTTTAGCTAATGTAAATCACTTACCTGAACTCATTGTGATTTTTTATTTATTAAAACTATTTGTATAAGTTGAGAGTTTTATAGTATTTATATACATCTTTCTTGAAAGTTTTACGTCATCCAAAATCATTTGTTAGGTTTGGGTTAAACCCCTCTTAGTAGAAAATAAATGAAGTCATCATCGTGTTGAAATAATTGGGCTTTAAGTGAGATTTTAGATTGGTAAAAATTCTACTTCTCTGCCCAAAAATTAAAATAATGAAGTTTATTTCAATTAAGCTTCTAAGAAATCAAATTTAACCCCTTGAGCGCCACTAGCTTTTACGAAAATCCGGTTATGGTTAACTTCTTGAAGGAAAGTTATTAAACAGCAATATTTAACCAATAAAGTTGAAACAATTTAGCCAATCAAGTCAGTTTTTGATTAGCTAAACTTTTTAGACATAGCTGGTTAAAAGCTACATTTTGATTAGAGCGTACATACTCGTTATAATTGCTTGACAGGTTAAAGCCACGAATTTTGAATAAAAGTTATTGGCTTAAATTGAAATATCAACAAAGCCAATGATGTAAACAAATTTCTTATTTTCAAATTCTATTTTGACAAAAACAAGGGTGATAATGGACGAATTTAACGATTTCTCAAACGAGAAATATGGTTCTAAAGAAATGGTTTTTATGGAGGATGAAGATGATGAATTAGGAGAATTCGAAATGGATAAAAGAGAAGTTGATAATAAATTGGAGTTCGAAGGTAAAGTTAAAAAACCTATTCAATTTCATTTAGAAGATTATATTTTGGACTATGAAGGTAATGATGATTTAATAATAAATGGCAAAATAATAGCGATAACTATAGGCGAAACCAAATATAAACGATTGGAATATCTAATAAAAGTATGCCCGGAATTAAAGGAAAAAGCATTATTCTTACTATTAAAAAGTTTACGTGAAGAAACTTTAGAGTACGAAAGATACTTGAAACACTTACAATGAGTACCATGCTATCATAAAAAGCAGTAGTGGGAACTCCAATAAGCATACTATTAAAGATGAATCAAAATGGATCGAAGATTGTAAAAAATATAGTAAAGAAGAAAGAGATAGAATTGAAACCCTTATCCGAAATTCCAAAAAAAACAATATCATGGAAAGTATAAGGGTAAAAAATTAGCATCATTTTTATTATCAACGCTTATTTTTATTAGCTAAGCTACTTTGAGGCAGGTGAACTTGAAATTAAATTAGGAGACATTGAAAAAAGTATTATTTATTTCAATTTAAGTAAAGAGTACTCTAGTAATGATAAAACTACATTGCAATGTATCTTAAAAATACTTGAATTACAAGTAAAACAATCTAACTTTAAAGGATTCAATTATCTATTGCATCGTGTTAAGTCGATTAAGAATATTGGAGAAAAAGAACAATCTTTTATTAATTGTATTAACGTATTAAAGCATTTGCAATCTTCAGAGTACAAACAAGTATTAACTTACTTAGTTAAAATTGACGAAAAGTATGAAGATGATTTCAAAAGGGTAATTATTCTTAATTCTATTTTATACACTATTTTTACATTATACATATTATTTATACCGTCCTTAGGTTATTTCGACAAACGATTTAGCAATGATTGGTACACTTTGTATATTGGCTACTTATAACCGCAAAGAATTGAAGCAAATCAGTTTAAAAAGCAGCCCCATTAAAGCATTGTTAGATAATGAACCTGTTTTAAAAGATTTGTTGTATGATTTTTCAATTACAAGATACTCAAAAGGATTTATGGATTTAGAAAACTTAAAGGATCGATTTTTATTAGATATTTATTTAGCACCTCGAGTGAATGCTTTATTTGATAAAATATTTGTGGCTTCAGTTATGGCTTATACTTCTCCATTTCAATCTCTTAAAATTGAACGTATCAGTAGCCAATTCAATTTACCACATGATAAAATGGAAAAACTTTTAATTGAGTGGATTTCTAATGATGAGCTTAAGGCTAGAGTTGATATAAAAAATAAGGTAATATCAATACTAATGATACATATTATTATAATAACAATTTTTTATTTAATTATAGGTCCTTTATAATAATTTTAACTTAAATACAAACGTATTTCAAGACACTGTCTTAAAGCACTATAATTTAATGATGAAAAATCAAATCCTATTGACTAATTCCATCTTTGCTTTAAACCCTTGGAAATAAACTTCATACTATAGCAATTTAAATAAATTTGTTTTTTAATATATAAATGCTTTAACTAACTATTGTATTTTAGAAAATACTTAATTAACAAAATTTTAGTAAGTGAATAAAACAAAATGACTAAACAAAATTTCAATCTTCCAAGTTTACTTAACAGGCTAAAAGATTGAACAAAGCAATAACATTTATTAATAATTTGTACTAAATAATATGAGGATGTTTTTGTTTTATTACTTTTTTCATTTCTTAACCACCATTTAAAAAAACTAATAGTTAAATTCTTAAACAAAAAAGACATCCTCATATATATACTCTTATATCTGTATTATAAATCTAGTCATTTTGGATATATTAAATATTTCACCAGTTATTTATTGAAAGAAAGCCATGTCATGCTAGTTCTTCAAACAATAATTGACTTTGTTTAAACTTATACAGGGTTGTGAAGATTATTTTTTTCCGAAATAACAAAAAGGGAGTTTTAAAGATTTATCATGAAACCATGTTATCCTAAACGATTATTGTCAACCTTTTCTTGAAATAACAAATACTGTTTTTTGTAACTAAATAGAATATTTCTTAATGCTTTGACTGTTACAAAGTATCCAACTCTAATACTTTATTTGGTTTAAAAAAATACTAAAACTGAGCACTCCCATTGTAAGACTACGATGCAAATTTATAGAATTGATCATTTTTATCAAGATGTAAAATAAAACACTAACTATAAATACTCAAAATAATCATATATTATCTTTAACATCCTTTATTAATAAAATGAACAACTAGTGAAGAAAATAACACAGCCTATAATTGCTCTTCAAGCTCATATGCTTTGATACTAAAACTGGTTTATATCATATAACTAACTACATAGACAAAAGGTAAATAAAATGAACCCCATTTAAATAGTATCGATGCCCCCGAGTGTTTCGGATATGATATCATGGATACTCACTTGTGCTTAGTTAATCGTTATTATTTTATTGATAGCAAAGGTATCTCTGACTCATGGAGGCATGAGTTAGAGTTTTTAAAAGGTAACTCAATTGTGCATGTTTATAGATTGTCTTTATTAATTGTATACCTCTATTAACCTTATCTATTTACCATCTCTGAATCTATATCATCTGCTAACGACTTATATCTTAATATTGAAGATCTGTATAACTAAATA
This sequence comes from Batkoa obscura, assembly GCA_030770535.1. NCBI lineage: Eukaryota > Fungi > Entomophthoromycota > Entomophthoromycetes > Entomophthorales > Batkoaceae > Batkoa > Batkoa obscura. Next base: position 37,715 of record JASVEC010000075.1, read on the forward strand.
GTTAAGCTATCTAGATATACCAATTTAACTTTTACCAGGTGTTATTATATAAATATTTTAGACACACTGTGTTTTTTACCTTCATATGGTGATACATTTTTCTTTGAGAACTTTACTATCAATTTTTCCACTTAAAAACAGAAAAAGTGATGAAATTAAAAAAATATTTTCATATATTTATTCAATTTTCATAAGTATCACTATTGTATAGTGCTCAGGCATGAGATTTAAATGTTTTCTAGAGCAACAAGCATTTTCTAGGTAAATTAAAATAATCTGATATTTATATTTTTAGCTTTCTTCCAAACTAATGATAAAAATAAGTAATAAATCTTTAAATGCTTTAAATTATCCAAATAGTGTAGCAAGTAAAAAAGATAATATGCAAGTTGTGTAAGGAGCATTTGAATCGAAATGAATAATCTCATCTATTTTTTAGCTTTAAGAGTTCTCCGAAAATAGTAGCTACTATAAAGAAACCCTCAATCAACAAAATGTTTCAATATCTGATCATAATACAAGCAAGGATTTAAAGTATTATCTTTCAGTCTCAATTTTAAGCCAAAATACTAAGTTTTAAACTATGAAGTAGCAAAATAAGACAAAAAATACTTGTTAGTACCGCATATTTATAATAGATAGCCTATTGGTTTTAATAAAATGATTCTATATAGTCCATCTTATTTAAAAAAAAACATGCTGCCTTATATTAATAATGAAGCAGTTAATAGACTAAAAAGATCTTTCATTTTGAGTGATCGAATTGTCAAAATCTAGTAAGGCAAAATGACTAATTCAATGTGATCAATAAATTAGATAGTATTTTCATTCTTTTATTTCTATCTAACCAAGAACTTATTTTATTTTATTTTATTTTATTTTATTTATGATATTAAAAAAACCAGTGGATATGTTTTTTTTATTTCTCAACTTAATTCAGACCAATAGTTAAAATTACGTTAAAGGCTTGAATACAACATAAGGGTCTGGTATTCCCAAATCTCCAGTATAAAATTCTTTACGTTTGCCGTCTCTTGTTTCAATACGGTATTTCTGTAAAAGAGTGCTCACTAAGGAAATAATCTCCTGTACAGCAAAGAACCTTCCTGGGCAAGCATGACGCCCCATACCAAAGTTTAAAAAATTTTGAGTTACTTTACTAGCTTTAAGTTTAGATTCAACAAATTGAAATGGATTGTACTGGAGCTCAAGAGGAACAAAAGGGTCTATATTTAGCATTTTATCTCCATTAGCATAGTTTTCAGGGTTGAAATGAATACTTGGCAAATCAAAGGCCATTAAAGATCCCTTTGGAATCTTCATTCCATTGGGCAATACACGTTCGATGTTGGTAAGTCTCCAAGAATCTAAATGATGAGACCTATGTCTTAAAGTTTCACGGATGGCAGAGTTTAAATTCTCAAATTTATCAATATCCTCTTTACTTAATAACGGGCTTCCGGTTTTATCCTTTACTACATGTTCAGTTATTCTTTTTTGCTCTTCACGTAAAACTGAAAAGTTTTCCGGATGCGCTAATAAGTCAGCGATAAGAAGACTGGAGTTTCTAGTGGTAGTAGAGATGGAAGCAAACCCAATAATCATAATAGCATGTGCAATTTGGCTAATAGTATGCCCTCTATCACTCAATGCATCTATGAGCCCTTTTACTTCAACTTTTTCTCCAGCTTTAATTATTTGTCTTCTATTCTGAATATACTTTTCAATTCTAGAATAAATAAACTCTCTTTCTTTAACAGATGGGTTTCCATTTTTGATTTTATAACTAACAATATAACTTCCAATAAAAGGTACTAAATGCCAAAGCAACCCTTTTTTTAAACAACTGTCTACCTTGTTAGAGTAATCACGTAGTAAAAAAATTAAGTCATTGTCCTTTGATAACTCAGGACCAAGTAGAAGAATGCCAACAGAGTTTGCAATTACATTCGAGAAAAGGAACTCAATGTTGATACCTTCTGGACCAGTTCCTTCGCCTATTTCCTTCTGAATAATTTCATTCATGATTTTTAAAACTTCTGGAAGCATAGTCTTCAACATAGGTGTAATCACTTGATTAATAATTGCAACATTATCTAAGATTTGATCTGGTTTACCTGGAGAGTCTTTGCTTTCTCCAAGTACCTCAGTGAGGAAAAGTATTTTGTCTCTGCCTTGATATACATCCATATCGTGGGCTTTGGCTAAGTACTCGGAAGCTTTATTAGCGAATACAAGTATTTTCTTTCCTAAAAAGTTGACTCCAAATATATCACCATATTTCTTTTGGCATTCTAATAGAAACTGTCTGGGGTTGTTTCTTAGCTGTAAAGTATGACCAATAATTGGGATATAAGGCACCATTGGAGGTTCATCCTTTATAGAATATAATTTATAGGCAGCGTGCGCTATCCATAGCAAAAGAGAGTAAATGATTAGTTTATCTAAAGACAAATAATCCTTTAAATCTAAGTAACCTGTCATTTATATAGTTTATAGCAAAATTAAAGCTAAAAGTGGCCTTTTTATATACCTTTTTATATTTATTAAATTGTTTTTTATAATTTTATAGTAGTTTAAGTAATACTATTATTGGCTGGTTTTAATCATTTATCATAACAACACCTATTATATTTTGAACTACGCTCAATTTTAAATAAAAAGTTTGCTTTATTTGTAAACTTTAACTAAATTTATTATTATTTTCCTTAATCTTTATTAATACAAAACGAATTGTAGTATCAAAGTACATCATTCTTTATGCCTATAAGCTTATGAAATATACAAAACATTTCTAGCTTACATGAACTTTACACAAAATACAAGTTGTTGTTTATTACTGCGAATTAGTTATTGAAAACTAATTGCATAAAAGCAGTTTAGCTGCGATCTAATAGTTTATTGACTTGCATACACAGAGCTTTTCATCCGTTTCAATGGAGATTTGAGAAATTTAATTTGGACTGGTTTGTATCGGCACTATTTCGAAACTAAATTATTATGATATTTGTAATAGATGTTTGAAGGTATAAAATTTTAATAAAGCTTAGGAGGTATAAAGTTTTGTTTTAGTATAAACTTTCCCACATTGTGCAAATATCACTTTAGGTCAAAACTTAATTGAAATCGTTATTTGTCTATATTCTATATAAACTCCTTTATTTGTATATTTTAACTTTTATATTAATGAAGATAAAGTAAACAAAAAGCATATGTTAATATGAATACTAAGAATAATATACTGCGATATGTTTTTTTCACCGAATTTAATTATAAAACTATTTAATTCCCATATATTTTATAGAATAGTAAAACAATAAAGTATGGTTTCATATGGAGTAGGTTCAAAAGCTCAATTAAAATTGGATACTTCCACTCTACTTTTTTTGTCCATTTTCTATTTAGTACAAACATTTGAAAAAACACTGTACAAAAAAATTACTGAGTAATTTAAGTTAAACTCTAGCACCTTATGCCCAGTTCGCAATTTTTACTAAAATCTATATTATACAAAAATTGAACTGAGATTTTACTAACCCATAGGGGATGTTTTTTTTTGACTTCATCACTTTTTCTATTTTTTATACGTTATTTGAATAGAAAAATTGTTAGAAAATTCTTAAACAAAAAACTCGTTCACATATTTAATATACTTGTTTGGTTTTTTTCAATGAAGTTAAAACAAATCTTAGGAAATCCTTTAGTTGAAATATTAAAAATAAGAAAGCCATTATTTATATTTGTAATTATTAACAGTTTTTATAAATACCTTTGCTTTTTAAAATTTATTCTAAAATATGGAGTAATTAAAAAATACCTATCATTTGGAGATGTTTTTTGCTTAAAATTTTACTATCAGTTTTTCTATTAAGTAATGCTTAAATAAAAATTGATGAAATTAAAAAATACACATACATCTATCAGGTATAATGTTTTTAACTATTTTGGGTTTTTGAATAAATAGAATATTTGCTATATTTGGATCAATTAATAATATAACTTTTTAAATGTTTTCTTGATTTCGTTTATTTGTTCATTTTTTGTTTGTAAACTTCAAAAAAATATTAGTTGTTTTATAAAAAAATATTTTGCTTTTTCGCAATATTTTAATTTGAAGCTCCTAAGTTACTTAAGTTTCATGGCAGCTTATCAAAAATACTGAAATTGTCAAAAGTTTATAGAGACAAGTTCTCACAATAACTAAGTTCAATATATTATTTAGTTAATGTGAGTATTCAAATTACTACAAAATTAAGCTGGAGCTTATCAGTTCACAGAAAGATATTAAAAATAATGTTGGTGTCAGGGCCACTAATCAAATTGCTTACTTTCCGAAGCTTGATGCCATAATCAGACAAGATTCAATAGAGTTGAAACATTTCAAAAAATAATATAAGAAGGCCATAACAAAATCATTACAAACTTTGGTGACATGTTATCAAATAAAAATATAAGATATGGTAACTCAATGGATTCTATACTCATAGAAAGTATAAGCAATTGGATCTCTTCTTCTGGATCTCTCTTCATTGAACTTTATTTTACACTCATTTCCGGAATAAACCATACTCTTAAGCCTTACCAATCTAGTTGACTTGATTTAGATATTAGATTACAATATATTCGTTTAAGAAAACCTCAATACTTCCCGTTTTTATTGGTCAAGCATTGGGTTTGCCTTACTCTACCTTGCTTTATATTAACTTATCAATTAGTGCGTCATTGGATTTAAGGAGTTTAAAGCTACTATGCCTTTTATTTACAAATGTGTTATTTAGTAGTAATAAGCAGAAATATGTTTGATCCTATTAAGGGTAACTAAAGTCCGTTATGCCTTTAAATATAGGACTGGCCTAACTTGGGAGCTCTCTGTATTGAGAAACTAGATCAGGATAGAGGTCATAGATTAAACACACCTTTTCTTTGATTTTTATAAAAAAGTAGAAAATCTAGCTTTTGGATTGTTTAGGATACCTCTTTTATTCTAACTCTTTGGGCATCAAGGACGTAATGTCCTTGCTTAACAGCCTTAATTATGCAATATCGCTTGAATAAACAAGGTTGATTAAAAAATTGAGCTTGAACCAAATAGAATTTTTGATAAATCTAGTATATAAAGGGTTGATGGTATGAAATTTAAGCATAAAAATAAAAATTAGAGATGTTTTTTACAAAATTTCCTTGCCCAAAAATGTGGAATATTTTTTTAAATTTTATTAATTCATTAAAATTTTTAAGTTTAAGTTTTTAAGCTTTTGTATCTTTTTAACAATAAAAATGAATCAAACAATTGAAAAACAACGTCAGTTATATCAAGAAATTGAAATCATCGAACAAGCCATTGTAGATCAATATCATCAAAAAACGAAAACAGTAAGCTATTTATTCTACTTTAGTAAAAAATCCATCCACTAACTTTATCTTCCCTCATAGTACAAAGAAAAACTCCAATTAGAACAACAAGTGAATCTGTATCTGACCTCCATACAATCCCGTGGAGAAAAACTAAACTCATTATATCATGATGAAACTGTCAAGCGAGAAATTGAAGAAATTGGGACTGGGGACTTTGGTTTATTTTATAAAAAAGTAAAAAATATACGCGATGGTTATCAAAATAAACCTACTTTATTAGTTGAACCTGTAGGATTGAATTTATTGGCAGCAATTGGACGTGCCGATATTGAAAAAGATCTGTTTTCTGGTGAAGAGAAAGATGGCAAATATTTGGATTTGATTCAATGCTTTGATTTATTTTTTAACTTACAGATTAATGATAAAGGCTATTTGGAATATTTAGAAGGTTTGAATGAGTTTGATAAAATTCCATTAGCTAAAAAGGAGACGAAATATCAAGAGTATTTGAACACTTTGATCAGCTATTTGGAATCTTACTTTATTAGAGCTAGACCCTTATTTGATTATTTAGGACTAAAAAAGAAAGGCGAAGAAGAGCTTAATAACTTATGGAGTGAAGGAAAAGTTGTAGGTTGGCCAATGGCAGGAAAAAATGAATTGTTTTGTAACGCATGTAATAAAAGTTTTACTAATGAAGCAGTGTATCAAAATCATTTAACTGGAAAAAAACATATCAAAAACCAAAAACTGTTGGAAAATAACGAGGAGCAAAGGGATAATAGTAGTAATGATAATAATGATCCTAAATTTAAGATGGCTTGTATGGAACATGTAGTTAAAGTTTATTTAGAGGAGTTAAAGGAGATATTAGAAGATACTAAACTTAATATTGAAAGAAAACAAAGTTTGACAGAAAGGGAAAGAGAGGTAATATAATACTCTACTAATAAATGAGTAAAAGCATATTTGACATTAACATTAATTCAATATAGATTGAGCAACAGGAAGCTGCAGAAAGTGAAAGTGAAAAGGGAGGGTCCGATACAGATGAAGATGATGAAAGAATTTATAATCCATTAAAACTACCATTAGGATGGGATGGTAAACCCATTCCATATTGGTTATATAAATTACATGGATTAGGAGTGGAATATCCTTGTGAAATTTGTGGTAACTTTGTTTACATGGGTAGAAAAGCATTTGAAAGACATTTTCAAGTAAGAATTCTTATAAAAATTAAGTATCAATTAGAGATATTAATGCTTTATTTTACTTGATTTTAGGAATGGCGTCACGCTCATGGTATGCGTTGTTTAGGTATACCTAATACCAAACATTTTAATGAAATTACTTCTATACAAGATGCTTATTCACGTAAATTTTTTGTTATTTATTTAGAATGTATTTTGAGGATTAATTTATTTTTTAGTTTGGGAAAAATTAAAAACAAAAGCTAAAGTAGAAATTCAAGATACAGAAACATTAGAAGAATTTGAAGATGACCATGGTCATGTTTATAATAAGAAAACTTATCTCGATTTAAAAAGACAAGGTATTATTTAATATTTAAATGATAATATAGATGATATTTCTTTTTATTTGATTATTTGATTAAAGTCAAGGGTCTCACTTTTTGTTATCGTTTATTTTCAATTTTATTGGCTATTATGTTTTTAATTTATATTTCATGTCATAAGTTGTTTTTATAAAAATTACAATAACTTTTTGATTAAATGATATTCAATAAGTTAAAAACTCACTTTATACCAAAATTAAGGTTTTATCCTAATAAAAGTAAATTTATTAGTACAATTTATTAATATAATAATATTGAATAAATTATAGCTTATATTAAAACATTAAATAAAATAAGTTATAAACCACTTGGTTTATTAGTATTAGTAGTAGGTGGAAGTGGTCTAAGCGGTAAAATATTATTAGAGGCCAATACTAAATTACCATCAGATATAGAAATAAACAAATTAAAAAATGAAGCCATAAAACCAGTAATTGAAGAAGTAGGGGAGGAAGTGATAATACATAAAGGAAGCAACAGTATCATCAAAGTATTAAAAAAGCACTATAAATTAATCCTCATAGCCATCCTAAGTAGTATTTTAAGTACATTAATAGGAATCAAATTACCCATGGCATTAGCTAGTTTAGTAAAATTAATTAACCAAAATGGTGCACTTAACTTAACCATTTTAAACCAACAATTAATAAAGTTAATCAAATTAATTGGCATTAATGCAGTAGCTGTAGGCTTAAATATCGTGACTATTAATTATACAGTAGAACAAGTATTTAAAGAGATCAAATTAGCTTTATTACAAAGTTTATTATATATGGATTTAGCTATATTAGAAAGTAAAAGAAAAGCAGAGTTAGTAGATAAAATTTGGTCGCAATACAATGAAGCTAAAAGTTTATTTAAAGTTTTATTGTTTAAGGTAAAACCACTAGTTTTTTATTATTTGTTTAATTATATATTAATTGATTTATTAGGGTATCCCTTGTCTCACAACAATCCTAGGCTCCAGTTACAACTTATATAGTATTTCTCCAATGTTAAGTAATTACTTAATAGTTACTTTACCAAGTATCTATTTAGTATTATATTTTTATGGTAATATACTAAGAAGTTGTCGAAAACAATGTATGAATAGTGAGTCTTATAACCAAGGTTTAAGTATGGAAATCATGAATGGAATACGTACAGTTAGGGCCTATGCCATGGAAGAAAAAGAGATAGAAAATTATGATGAAAATTTAACTCAACTAATTCATTATAATAATTTATTTTCGTTTCATTTAAGTTTATTCAAATCTTTCATTAATTTATCATTGGGTTTAACAACTGCAGGGATATTTTATATGGGTGCTAATAACGTTGTACAAGGCTCTTTATTACAGGAAGATTTAATAGCTTATTTATTAACAGTACAAAATATGCAACGTGCTTTAGATTTATCAGGCTCCATATTTGGACAAATAATGAAAGGTAGATCCAGTATAAAAAACATAATTTATTATATTCAACTACCCCCATCCTCCACATTAAAAAGTTCAAAAAACCTAAAACCATTAGTATCTGGAAAAATTGATTTTGTTATTAATCATTTTGAATATAAAGATCAACAACCAGTATTAAAAAACGTAAGATTAACAATACCACCTGGTACTACTTTAGCCTTGTGTGGTGCTTCAGGCTCTGGAAAGAGTACTATAGCTGCTTTATTGGAACGATTTTATGATTTAAATGAAAATCAAGGACATATATTTATTGATGGTATTAATATTCAAGATTATGAACCTAATTATTTAAGAGGAGAAATAATTGCTTATTTAGAACAAGAACCTACTTTATTTAAAGGAACGATTAAAGATAATATAGTTTATGGATCAAAATATACAGTAGAAGATGTACAAGAGATTCAACAAGCAGCTGAATTAGCTAATGCATGGGAATTTATTGAAAATTTAAGTGATGGGCTAGATACTGTTATTGACGAAAAAGGTAGTAATTTATCTGGTGGTCAAAAACAGAGAATATCAATAGCAAGAGCTATTATAAAAAATCCAAAAATATTAATTTTAGATGAAGCTACTTCAGCTTTAGATACCATTTCTGAAAAAAAGGTTCAAAATGCATTATATAATTTGATGAAAAATAAGACCACTTTGATTATTGCTCATAGACTATCTACAATCGTCAATGCTGATAATATTGCTTTATTACAATCACCAAAGAATAATAATTCTGTTGTGGAACAGGGGAGCCATGATATGTTATTAAAATTGAAAGGTAAATATTTTGAATTGTTTTACTCAGCTAGAGATAAACATAAGGATACTATTGAATGATGAGGTAATGAGATAGAGGATTAGATTTTATATTTCTTAAGAATAAAAATATATTCTATTATCATAACTTTATTTTTTTAATTAAATTTTAATTCTATAATAAAATATCATTATTACAACGTATATGAAAACCAAATTATTTGAAAATTTAATAAATTTTCAAAATGAAAATGACATCATTTCCTTAATAAAAAAATTTCGAAAAATATTAATAAGTCTAAATTCAGTACAAAAATTTAACTTTAAGGAAAACATGCTTTTCTATTTATTTAATTCACTATAAAACATGAATATTCATTTTATTCAATCCACAATAAAACTACCTCAATCTACTTGTACTTCAATCTGATTGCTTAAGTTTTTCAATGAATAAGAGATTTAATAATATCAGGTGATGTGGCTTTTCATTAAATTTATTTTAAGAATAATAATTAAATGAACATTTAAAATAAATTTCTATCAAATAAGTAAAATTATCTGATAAAAATTGAACTGAATTTGACATGATATTGGCTCCAAATTTAATATTTTCCCACCACCAATTAAAAGCCCTGATGATTTGACCATATTCTTGAAACCTAATGAATTAATCAAGCAGTGGTTAACTATTATAAAATACACTATAAATACCCCCAACTACCTCCAGACTATTACATTTTATTGATTATAAACTTTGATTTCAATTTTTATAGCTACTTGAATTTACTAAGTAAGTCTTTAAAACCTCCTCTCTTTATAATTTAACGATACTAACTTTTTTATTTCTATTAGCAACCATGACTACGATTAAGAATAAATTTTTATCTACTAGTACCGTAGGTATTATTCCAGTTGCCTTCACAGATGGACAAGTAAGTTAACACTATCTTTTGTATTTTGACCTTATTAATCCCTTATTTTTAGCCTAGAAAAGGAGTTGAAAAAGGTCCATCCCATTTATTAGAAGCTGGTTTAGTACAACAAATTCAAGAACTTGGGTATAATGTAGAATTTGATGGCAAAATTCATAATTTTGAAGAAATTCGACCACAAAGTGATCCAGATGTTGGTGTAGCTAAAAATCCAAGATTTGTTGGTGCAGTTGCCGAACAAGTAAATTTAAAAGTAGCTGAAGAATTAAAAAAAGGTCACTTTGCTTTAACTTTGGGTGGTGATCATTCTATTGGTTTAGGTACTACTACAGGTACCTTAGATGTATTCCCAGATGCTTGTGTTATTTGGGTAGATGCTCATGCTGTAAGTGAATTGTTTTAATATGTTAAATAAGTTTATTTATTTTTATTCTAGGATATCAATGGTGTAGATGATACTGAAACTGGTAACTTACACGGATGTCCATTATCTTGGGCTGTTGGTGTATCTCGTGTTATTGAAGGCTTTGAATGGATCTTAAAAAGTCAAAAACAACCACGATTAAATCCTAATTCTTTAGTTTATATTGGATTAAGAGATGTTGATAAAGCAGAAAGAAGAATCTTAAAAGAACATAACATTAAAGCTTTCTCTATGCATGAAGTCGATAAATATGGCATTGGTAAGGTAGTCGATATGGCTTTAGATCATGTTAATCCAGATAGAAACCGCCCAATTCATCTTTCTTATGATGTCGATGCTTTAGACCCCTCGATTATTCCTGCTACTGGTAAGTTTTTTCTGAAATTTTAACCATTTTATATAGTTGTTAATTTCTTTTCTTTTTAGGTACCCCAGTTCGTGGTGGATTAACTTTTAGAGAAGGTCATTATATTTGCGAAGCTTTATATGAAACTGGATTAGTTGTAGCTATGGATTGTGTTGAAGTTAATCCTGATCTTTCTTATAAAAAAGAAGATTTAGAAATCACTGTTAAAACGGCTTGCTCTTTAATTCGTGCTGCTTTAGGGGAAGGTTTACTCAATTAAGTGAAAAAAAGAATTTTTGATTTTTGTATAAAATTATGTTTTTGATTAGAAAAATAGCATTTCCACTTTTTTTTACTTTAAACTTTATCTTTCATTAAACTTATTAATATATAACTAATAGAACAAAGAAGCAAAATATTTTAGAAAAATAAGAACAGAACATGAAACAAGTTTTTTATTAACTATATTCACTTCTTGCATCTCTATTATATAATTAGTACTTATAATCTGATAAAAAAAGTCTAAACTAAATAAAATAAAATAAAGTAAAATAAAATAAAATAAAATAAAATACAGATAATATTAAAATAAATAAATTCCATAATTTATTCGAGTATCCTTTACTTTATCCACACTATCAACTAACTGTTATAACATTGCTTTTAAAGTCAAATTAAAAACTCAATTCATCAATTTATTAAATAATTAACTTAAAATTTGATTCGAAATCTCTCTGCCCATGATCTCTGCTTCAAATAATATTTCAACATTATATTAAAAACTAATTTAATAAACTACTCATTTAAAAGCTACCCTCAATCATTTTAAATAACTAATACAAGATCGAATTCTTTCCACTTTCTCCTAGTTAACTTTAATAGTTTTTACAACATCCCTTAAATAATTGTAATTTATTAAAATAAAATTCATGTAATAATGGCCACCTTGGATTTTTAACATTTTCAAAAGTAGCTAATAACCGATTCAATGCTAATTTAATATTTTGATTATTAGGTTGATTGGAGGGATATTTGATTGCTAAATGTAATGCAAACGCAGCTAAATAAATATTAAAATACCATAAGGGACCAGAAAATACATCAATTCTTGGTACTAAAAATAAAAATATTTTACAACTTAATAATGCGGCTGCTGTGGCTATTGGGTTTGAACTTTCGGTTAAAGTTGTAAAATTAGGATAGTGTAAAAGAATGATAGAATTATTATTGAGAATATGTAAGGACATGTATTGATACGCTTGTATATTATCTTTAGAGCCACGTTGATTTTCTTTATACCAAAAATTATTTAACGGATATTTGGTATTTAAATAATTTCTCCAAGAAGTCACTTTTTCTATATAATGTTTGACTTTTTTTTTATATGTTATTTCTCTATCTTTTATTATTGATAATAACTTATATTTTTTTGAATTTGAATAATTATTATCTGTTTCTAATAAACTTCGATTTAATGAATGAATCATTGTCATTTTGGAGATTAAATATAATTCAATGATAAAGAAATTACTATTTTCTAATAAGGCATAGCGCTCTAATTTGGAATGTTTACATAATTTAGATTGAAATGTATTATTAGGGTCATGGATCGGACACCATTCTGAAGTGATTGAATATTCAATTAATAGGCTACTTTCATTTTCATGTAACAATAAAGGCTTATCAAACATTAAACTAACACATCGATCCACTAATAAACTACCCCACCACCCTCTAATTAATAATTCTCGTTCTACTAAATCTTTTTTTAAATTATTAGTAGGCATCTCTAATATTTTATTTAATTCTAATAAACCAGCAAATCTATTATAAATATTCAATATTATTCAATTATTATTATTATTGTAAATTTATAAATCAATTCTTACCTCGTTGCTAAACCTAATTGATAAATAATAATAAAAACAAATTTGATTAATAAATAACTATAATAGATTTAAAAAAATAGATTTAAACTTACCAGCATGTTTCCAACCCAACCAAAGTTTATTTCTACAATGAAAAAAGAAATTTAAATGTAAATGAGACATTACTTTAAAAATCTCTGGATTACCGATAGTATTACTTAATAAAGCACTTGCCAATTTTGCATATTTGAATCCATCTTTTTCCATTTCTTTAGAGTACATAGTCGCAATAGCCAAAACGGAATAAAATAAATGATGATTTTGATAAATTGCTTTAAAAAAAGTGGGTTTATAAATGAGTGGTACAAATGGATAATAACAGGTGACATATAATTTTAATAATTTTTTTAATTTACAATTACTTTTTAATAAGATACCATAACCTTCATCTGAAGAATTGATCGTTAATTGACGTAATAAAATTTCTTCATAACTTGTATTTAATGCCCCTGTACATTTGAAATTATCCGGTAATCCATAAAGTATTGTTATTATTTTTTCGCTTATATCCGATAATTTTTCGATCACATATTTATACCGCCGACGTAAATCAATTTGTTCTAATTTTAATTTATTGGTATTATTTAATTTAATTGGGGTATAATGACATTCATTATTACTATTGAGACATCGAGTACAACTAGGACGTTTGCGATCACATCGACCCTTTCGTTTTCGACAAAAATCACAACTTAAATAAAATGGTTGTTCCGATTGATTATCCATTTCTTCCAAATTCTCTTCTCCTTTAAATTGAATTTTTAATCGTTTACTAGACATAACTTATTAAATCTCGTTATTGGAAGTTCCTATTAATATAATTGAAAATAAGAGATAAGTTATCTCTTTTTATTATTATTAAACTGATCGTTTTGTTTTATACCCTTATCTAATAAAATATTGAATTGACTTTTATTTTGAAGGTTCAAATCTAATGTTTGCTTGTTTATGTCAATTTTTACAATTACTAATCATTGGTTTAAATTAATAGCTTAAATAAAAAGAATGCAATTGAATTTTATTCTTTTTATTAAAATTAGCAATTATGTTTGTTAGCCTAACTTGAAGTTACTGTTCTATCAGATGTTAGAATCACTATGATTAAAAATGCTGGAATAATTTAATAAATTACATTTACTTTCTATAGTAGTCAATGACTAGGATCAAATATTCTTTAAAAGGATGAGTGGAACGTAAGTGTCAGAAATTCTATTAGTTTCTGTATCTTTTCAATACATTAATTTAGGGTTAAAATAGTTCAATTTAATACAATTAAAAATCTAGAATATCTGTATTAAAAATTCAATTGGTATTATCCAATCTAAATGTAGTTTGTATACTTTTTATTTGTTGCTTTTTTAATTTAAAGGTATCAAAATAAAAACAAATAACCATTACTATTATACCATTTAAATGAATTTATTTACAAATAAAGAGTGCATAAATTATGTTTCAACTGGAATGACAATACTAACTCCTTATATCTCTGCTTCAATTCTTTTATCGTTTTTCTAGTGGTATTTAGAATTAAATCATTCATAAATTCTATTTTTAAACATTAATCCTATATTTATTAGAATTTCAATATGAGTTTTTTTCAAATAAACAGTTAGTTAAGTCAAAAGAAAGTAACAATAGTTATATCTACTAATTACTAATCTAAGAAAATTGAATTTTTTATACTTTTGTTATCTGATTACATAATTGAAGCTAAAGAATTCAAGTAACCAGGATAAATTTAATAATTTAATATATTAAACCAATACAACTAATAGAATCAATAGTACCACTATTATATGATTTTATGCAATTTTTAATATTTAATATTTAATTAATGTGCTTTTTGAATCAAACCCAGAATCTAATAAATTTATTCATAGAAATTCAATGTTTTGATAGTGATTTTTTGGGCAGATTCTTCATTTTAATAACTTTCTCTATGGATTTAAAAACCTGTCTATTCTCAAACTTAATCTTGAATTACTAAATATAGTAAGGATTATGAAATCGTAATTTTTTAAGATTTAAAAAATTCAGGGTTCTATTTGTAAGCAACCTTAGAAAGATAAGAGGTAATAAAAAATAAATTAAGGAGAAAACTATTATTATTATTTAATGTATTAATTTGTGAATAATAATAATAATAATAATAATAATAGTGACAATAATAAAGTAAATAATTTTTATTAATTATTAATATACAAAAATGTTTAGTTGTCTATAATTTAATCTTAATAAGTATAAGAAGGATAAACTATAATTGATTTTAATAAATAAAATAAATCTCAAATTTGCGTTAATTATTAGATAATATTAATATCAAGCTATTATCAATAAATGGGGATGTATTTTTATGTTTAAGAATCCTACTAACAAATTTTCCGCTCAAATAGCACTTAAAAGAGAAAAAGTAATGAAGCCAAAAAAAACAGCCCCAAATAATAAATATTAAAATATTAAAAATAAAAATAAAATATTAAAAATAAAATATTAAAAATAAAATATTAAAAATAAAAATAAAAATAAAAATAAAAATAAATCAAAGAATTCAACTTTCAACTTTTATAAATTAAAACAATAATAATAAAGAAAAAAAAATAAAAAATAAACTTAATTCGTTCAATAATTGAACATTAATTGATAATAACCTTTTCGTAATTGTTTTCTTTTCTCTTTTTATACATTCAATGCCTTTAAATGACATTCTAATACATGAGTAAACTCAGCGTGTTGTCTTATAGTAGGATGTTGTAATACAAAATATTGTTTTCTTTTCAATTCCAATTTCTTCATTTTGTCCATTTCTTCTCCCACTTTCTCCACTTTCTCAACATTATCCAGTAATTGACATACAATAACAGATATATTAACTAATTTTTCATTATCCAAAACCTTAACTAACTTGACCATTTTTAAATCTGTCAATTGCAAAAACTTCCATTTATTCATTTGAATGGACCATAGTTTTTTACTAACTGCTAACATAATAAATGTTGGATATAAAAATAATTTGATTCTTCGTCGTGATTTTAAATCGTATGCTTCTGATAAAAATACTTGTTTATACCCACCATTACGTAACATAGTAGGACAATTATCCACTAAAGAATAGATTGCTTCTGCTGTGGCTTTTTCTTCTTCACTACGTCGGGTTTCATTGGCTTCTATTGCTAGTTTTGTCATCATTTCAACTGCATTAGCTAAAGGTATATAATCTGGATGATCTACTAAGGTACGATTTTTTAGTGTTTGTAATAATAAAGAATATCTTGTTAATCTTTGAATAGGTAATATTAACATTTCTTTTAAGGTTTGTCTTGCTGGATTGATCGATGCTTTAGATTGTAGATATTCTTTAAACTTTAAATTATTATTTTCAAGGGTTGTTATAGTATCAATAGAAATCAAATAATTTTGGACATAATTTAAATAACATAAAAACTTCTTTTGACGTGATAAAAATTCATGGCCAATACATGAAGTGTCATAATTCCATTGATGTAATTGAATACAATTATCTAAACTAGACCATAATTCTTGACTTAATTCAATTATAGGTTCAATTTTACCAAAGATTAAATTTAACATTTGAGTATTAATATGAAGTTTGAAATCTAATTCTGTTCTTAATGGTGTATAAAATAATTGTAATATTAATCTTAAATTATTTAAAAAATTTAATTCAGTTTCAATTAATTCTTGTATTAAATAATATCGATGTTGATGCCAACTTAATTCTTCTTCTTCATTTTTAGGTGAAATTGAAGGTGTATCTCCAAATTCAGATGATTTACATGATGGAGTAGGTGATATTTCATTATAATTAATATTATTTAATTGTAAATTATTATTATTATTATTATTATTATTATTATTATTATTATTATTATTATTATTATTATTATTGAATTTTTGTTGTTGATTATTATTATTATTATTATTATTATTGTTATTATTTAAATCATTAAATAAACTTAATTCTTTTAAATTTAAATTATTAGTTTGAGATAAATTAGTTAAATCATCATAAGATCTATTAACCTTAATAAACCAAGGAATAGTTTCAAAATCATTTAATTGAACTTGAGCAGTTTGATTATTGAATATCAATTTATTCATAATTTGCTGTAATTGATATTCAGGATTATTATGATTTTGAAATACTGAATTAGTTATTGCTTTTCTAGATTTGATTTTTGATATTAATGAAATAGATGGTGTTAATTGATCAATACTTTTAGTTTTAAAATGAGATGTTGGATTTAATCTTCCACTAAATGTTTCTGCTTTTTGATAAAAATATGTTTTTGCTTTTGTTTTGGGACTATTTTTACTATTATTAGATTTAATTGAGGATTGTGTAGATACATTTTCAATTGATTTATCTAATTCATTAATAGCTGTATTACGTTTGATTTCTTCACTATGAGAACGTTGAACTAGAAATTCAATATCAATATAAATTTAGATAGTACAAATAGTATATATATATCTTACCCACAGTAATAGGAGATAATAAACCATCCATACTATTCTATATGAAAAAAGAATACATAAGTTAAATAATAAAATAACAACCAATTTCACTTACTGTATTAGATAGTTCAATAGCACTTTCCGTCGTAAAAAACCGTTCTAATAACTCATGATTTTCTTGATTTTTTAAAATCATAGAACTTTCTTTAAATAAATTAGATAAACTTTTCTTACTTTTTGGTGATAATTCTAGTTCTTTAATATCATTATTTTTATCTTGATTATCTTGATTATCTTGATTATCTTGTTCTTTTTCTTTTTTTTCATTGAAATGATTACTATCTCCAACAAATGGGTAACAACTTTTAGGTCGAATCTCATATCCTTTTAATCGTCTTTTAATCAACTCTAAATATAATAAAAATAAATAACAATATACAATATATAATATATAAGAATAATTTACCTTGATCCAAGTCTTTAGTTTTAATTGAAATATCGGATAAAGTATCCATTGTATTAAAACTATCTTCTGATATCATACTTCTAGGTCCCATTAATCTCGAAGTAATATTAATTGTAAAACAACTATCTCTTCTAGTATCTATCTTAGGTTTAATAATAGGTGAATTTGGTGTACTTTTAATACTCATATTATTAGCTTTTGGTAATGGTTTATGATAACTCGAATTTCTTAAAGATTGATGAGTATTATTGTTGATTTTAGATTGAGTGTTACTAACTGCAGTAGTAAATGGTACAATAGGTAATGGTTTTTTTAATTTTATTGAAGAAGTAGGTGAGCAAATGATTCCACTTTGTTCATTTAATAATGTGTTACTATTATTATTATTATTATTATTATGTGTTTCCATATTAGTTAATGGTAATGAATGATTACTTTCAACTTTAATTAGAGTTGGGTTATTGTTAATGGTATTAGGAACTTGTTGTTGCTGTTGCTGTTGTTGTTGTTGTTGTTGTTGTTGTTGTTGAGTATTATTAATCTCAAGGTTATTACAATTATTATCAAAATTAAGATTGATATTTAAATTACACTTTGGAATAGTAAAGATGGTATTCATGTCCGTATTATCTTTAATATCGATATTTTTATTATTTTCTTCTTTATTTTCTTCACTATCTTGTTGCTGTTTTAATGACAAGTGATGTATCGTTGCTTCTGTTATTGTATTTTTAAAATTTAATGAATTATTAATAGAAGGTAATTTAATAGATAAATTTAATGTTAAGATGGACATAATAAATTTTTATTCCATTAATTATTGAATGGTATATAATTAAGTTTATTTGATCAAGTTATTATTGAAGATTGAGTAATTTGGATAAAAACTGATAGTGAAAATGAATTAAGTTTAATATGGGTTGGGTGTAGTTTAAGCCTTACTTTAATCAAGTTTTATTTGATTGGTGGTTGCTTAAATCATCTTATTGGTTCTTTTTTTCAAAAAATGCCATCATCGGCTTTCAAGTTTTCATTATTTTTAATAATAATTTTATATAATTTTATATAATTTTATATTGAATAAGTTCACTTGTTTAATATATTAATAATATTATTTAAGCTATTTTTATTGATAGCATTTTTAATTTCATTTATTAATGCTTGAGTTACAATTTATCAATTATTTTTCATGAACTAATGATAAATAAAATGTTTGAGGGCAAAGTGGAAATATTTTAATAAAATACTATTGTTTGAGTTTGAAATTTCTTCATTAAATAAAAATTAGATTCAAAATTAAAATGATGCATTAATAAAAATCTCTATTCTAACAAAAAAAATAAAAATAAAATATGGGTTTATTCTTTCTTATTCTTATTAGCATAATTAAAGTCCATAGTAATAAAATCAAAATATTCATACTATTTTATTAATATTAATATTGATATTAATATTATTTATATCGTTATTATCTATAGTGTTATTTATAGTGTTATTTATAATGTTTATTGTTGTTATTGTTACTATCATGTTTATATTATTATTATTATTAATATTCAGTTTTTCTATTTAAAATTCAATTAAACTCTATCTAGAATAATTAACCCCCGATCTTAACAATATTATAATTTCAATTAAGTGGCTGAACAATAATCAACCCTTTATTTTTTCTGTTATCAATTTTTAACCGTAACAATAATAAAAATAGCTCGATTTAACTTGTGGCTTAAAAATCTATTTGGGAGTTTATTTTCTACTTTTATTTTGCCACTTTTCATCTATTTTTTTTGACTATTTCTCGATAGTAAGAAATATGGCACTTGTTTTTAATATCAATAATCAATTGATAAACTAAACTAACTAAATCAATCTAAAGTCAATATAACGTAATAATGATTAATTAATTTATAATTGATATGGAAGAGACAGGTGATGCTATCAATTTCTCAAGTGATGGAAATTTCTAAATGAATAACGTTATTTAATTTAGAGTTTAAATTGTTTTTAATATGAATTCAAACTTCATTTTAAGAAAATCAAATTTCTATTTGAAACTAAATAAAAAAGTGCAATTAGCTAGTATTTTGAAGTTTTATTTTGAATTAATATAAAAGATAAAGTTATTGGGTTAATTTTTGAAAATATTAATTGAATATTCAATTTCGATAACTCTTTTGTTTGAACATCAATTATGATTTTAACATATGGGGATGTGTTTTTGTGTTTAAGAATTTTATAACAATCTTTCTGTTCAAATAGTGCTTAAAAGATAAAAAAAGTGATAAAGCCAAAAAAACATCCCCATATTCAATTATTATAAATATCAAAATGTAACTATTAGATTAATTTTATTTTAAAAAGAATATTTTTAAATAAATAAGTTTTTAACGTAGTTAGTTACTAATAATTGTTTTAAAGTTGGCAAAGTATTATTAATACTAAATTATTTTTTGTATGAGATCTTATGGAATTTTATAAGTTTAGTAATAAATAATATGGGGCTGTTTTTTTTGGTTTCATTATTCTTCCATTTTTTAAGCGCTATTTGAGTGGAAAGAGTGTTAGTAAAATTTTTAAACAAAAAAACATATCCCCATATATTAAATTAGAATTAACTTTCGTTTATTTTTAAATTAGATCCTTAGTTAGTTTTACAATTTATTTATTATTAATATATATATCAATAATTTAAAATAAATAAAGATAAATTGTTAAACTAATAATAAGTTCTTTTTTATATATGAGTAAAAGTAATCAAATTTGAAATAGTATAAATTTATTTTTATTATTATTACTAAAAACAATAAACAAATGGGGATGTATTTTTGTATTTAAGAATTTTACTGACAATTTTTCCAGATAAATAGCGCTTAAAAAATGGAAAAATAATGAAACTAAAAAAAACAGCCCCAAATATTGAATTATTTTAAATAAAAAAATAATAGCACTATTTAAATTATATTTAAAAGTTTTATTATTTTTTAAATTACTTGATTAATTATGTTAAAAAATATTTTGAATATTATCTATATTAATAAAACAACAGGTCTAAATACTATGTTGTTTTAGCTTAAAAATGAATCTTAATTATTAAATGAGGATGTGTTTTTTTTTGTTTAAGAATTTTACTAACAATTTTCCCACTCAAATAGTGCTTAAGAAAAAGCGATGAAATCAAAAAAACACCCCTAAATATCTATTTAACTTTCTATACTTATGAGAAAAAAGTAATTTATTAAACTTTGAATGTTTATATATAACGAATCGTTTTCTCATTGTATTTTTTCAAAAAAATAACTTTTACGCTATATAATGAGACTGTTCCTTTTGGCTTTGTCACTTTTTATTAAGCGCTATTTGAACAGAAACATTGTTAATAAAATTCTTAAACAAGAGAAATACATTATTAATGTTATTGTTATTTTAAAAACCTTTGAATACTATAACTTTAATGCTTTTATAGGATGTTTTTTTTGAAATTGAATATGAGGATGTTTTTTTGGCTTCATTACTTTTTCCATTTTTTAAGCATTACTTGAGTGGAAAATTTGTTAGTAAAATTTTTAAATACAAAAATACATCCCCATATTTTAAAATGAATATAAAGTATAATTTGTTAAATATCTTTTAGATTTTAAAGCAAAAATGTCAGTGCTTTCAAAAATTTAACGAAAACTAATAATTGATTTTTAATATTACAACATAACTATTAAGTTACTATAGATTATAGTAACATATACTTTGAAATCAAACTATGACTAACAATTAAATAAAAAAGATGTTGGTATTAACTTTAATTCTAAATTTAGTAGATTACATAGTGGCATCTTTGAAGTTGTATATTTGAACACCTTGTTTTTGTATTTGACCTTTTCATTTTTTTATAGAACTATATTTAACTTTAATTCGTTAATTTGGAATAATTAACTTTTTAGACCAATTGAATTCCTTATTATTTAAAACATAGAACATCATTAATGAAATCAATTAAAAGTTAAAATAACTAATCTATTGATTTAGTTTACAATGGGCGGTGAATTATGTACTATATATACAATGAGTATACCCAGTATATGCCTTACAAATTATGAGTGAGTTAAATTTTATTAAAAGTGAATCTATATCTCCAAAGCAAAAGGAGAGGGTAGTATTGAGTATGGCACAAAGATTAGAAATTGTAAATCTAGGCGAGCAACATGAATTATCTCATCAAGAGATAGCCACTCAATTTAATGTAGGAAGAAGCACGGTGACAAAGATACTTCTAAATAAAGAAAAAATTAAAAGGATAAGCAAAGGGGTTTCAAATGATTTAAGGAAAAGAATACGAACTAGTGAATTTGATGAGCTTGAAAGAAGGTTAGCAGTTTGGTGTACTAAAGATGCTATTATTAATGATAAAGGCATATTAGAATTAACTTCGGAGCATGACAGCTCTAAAATTGAAGAAAAAGCTCAAGAGCTTGCTATTGAATTAAAATTGTCAAACTTTAGTCCAAATAGTAGATGGCTAGTTAAATTTCGTAGGAAATTTAAACTTGGGTTTAAGAACATTGTTAAAAGTAAAGAGGATAATAATCAATATGTAAATCAGAACATATATAATCAAATTGAGACTATTGGGTTCCAAAATTCACTCTTGTTTAATTCTAATTCTTCTGGCTTTAATAATGAATTCTATGACTATAGGAATAATTTGGATTACAGCTCAGTTCTCCTTAACTTTAACAATAACCTTTGGCATAATAATTATCATACTTCTAGTCTTGATGATATTTTTAATTATAGCAACATAAATGATTGCAACTATACTCAACCATATGTGAATGAATTTTATAATTTGTTCACTGATAATAATGATTTATCAAATTATTGATTTAATTTAATTAGCTATAAAGTTATAAGTCATTATAATAGCCTATTATTAAATTAATACGTAGCAAGTCTTTTATGTCAATATTTACTTTGTATCTCTGTGCGATTACTTTTTGAGCTTTAGTTACTCTTCGATTTTAATTGAAAACCAACTTTCTGTACATTTCTATCACTTTGACCTCTACTTATAAGTATATCTTTAAAATTTCAAGGATATAAACCAACCGAATATTTAAATGAAAATAAATTTAAATACAATAGTTCTAATTTCAATAAATGGAGCTGTTTTTTTTTGGCTTCATCACTTTTTCATTCTTTAAGCACTATTTGAGTGAAAAATTCGTTAGTGAAATCCTTAAACATAAAAATACATCCTCAAATATTGCTTTGGTTTTTAGAATATTATAAAATAATAATTATTTTAAAAGTAAAACTTCTTCAACTAGTTTGTGACGATACTCTTATGAATAATCTTTTATTATCTATATATTAAATGCAACTATGTGGATCCATTATAACTAAATCTGATACATTATGATAAATTATTTAGTCTTTGGGAATACCAACATTTATTGAATTTTATATTTGATATCTTACATAACATTTTGACAACGTATCTACTTTTGACCAAAATAATTTGCTTTTGTATAAACGTCAAGATCCTTTCAATGAATCTATTTTACTTATATCACAAAAAATTATATAGTTAAAATTTCAAGTGCTTTTTTTAATTTTATAACTTCCATTCTATTTTATCAATGGAAACCTATTAAATATTGACGTTTTAAAACTTAGAATTCCCTTAAAAACTAGAATCCTTTAACAAATAGTCCAAATTAGATTGCTTTGTTACTAATTTAATATAAACATAATATAGATATTTTAATTCTGTATTTGTTAGATACAAAAATAGGAAAAATCTTTATGATTAAACTCATCAAATACAAAATAAAAATGCCCATCTTATGTTTAAATCAAACCAGTAGTATCTGAATTTTGAATTTTAAGTGTCATTTTCCTTTTTTGATTTAGTAGAATAAATTATGTTAAATGTTTTAAATTATATTATATTACTAAAAAATAAAATTTAAATTAACTGAAGCCTAGAATATTAGGATAATATAAAGCTAAATTTAGTAAATTACTTTCTGAATTTTGAAACAATGACATATTTTATTTCGTAATATAAAATTAATGATTTGGAAAGCATGAGATAAATAGAACTAAATTTAGTAAGTTTTAACCTCATGGTTTTTATACTTATTAAAGATCTTAGCTATCACTCAGTATCTCAATGATTCTACAGCAATATCAAAGGTAAGCTAGATTGGTTTATGAGATTTCGCCGTTTTCGTTCTCAAATGAGCCCTATAAAATAACTTTAATTAGTTTTTGAACTCTACACTAGAATCATTTCGTGACTCATAAAATTGGCCTTATTGAATTAAAAACTGCGCATTTTTTTAAACGCAGCAATTTTGTTTTTTTGAAGCTTATGTAAGAAAAATGAATACTTTTCTTGCAAATATAAACAAAATAGTATGTATATATTTGGGATTTTTATATAATTTAATTATAAAATATTTCCTTAACTGACCTTACATCCCATAATTTTAACAGTGTTTATTTTAGAGTAAAAAAAGTTGACCAAGAATAAAATTCTACTGCGTAAAATAGGGAACAAAATGAAAAATAGCAAAAATTAAATGATGATATAGTTAAAAGTTCTTACAGTGAGAATGTGGCGTTTTAATAAAAGGTTGATAAAAAAGTATATAAGCATTAAATTCAACAAAATCTCAACTTATGGCTGAAAGTGAAAACTTTATTGATAAATCTAAAAAAGTGGGGAGGACAACTTTGAGTATGAATGAGAAGCTTAAAATTATAGAATTAGCAGGTAAACATACACATCAAGAAATCGCAAATCAATTTAACGTTGGACGTAGTACAGTTACTAAAATTTTATCGAAAAAGGATAAAATTATTGATTCAAGCAAGGGTATTTGTATTGATTTGAGAAGAAGAGTTCGGTCCAATAGCTTTGGTGACATTGAGAAAAAAGTATTAGAGTGGTGCGCCAAAGATGCAAAATTGGACAATCAAGGAACTTTAACTTTAAACACAAGATATGACAGCGAAAAAATAATTAAAAAAGCAAAAGAAATAGCAAACGAGATGAATCAGCAGCATTTTTTTGCAGATAATGTATGGCTAATGAAATTTAGGCGGAGATTTAGGCTCAACTTTGATATTAAAAAGCTTAATGATTCTGAGAGCTTTGAAAATAACTCCGAGCCTAGTGTTTGTAACCAAAACCAAACCTCTATGTTTAATGGCGATGAATTTAATTATGATAGTAATGGTAATTGGTTTGAGGCAAACGACATGGGGCTTGACTTTTTATATAACCACAATAATGCAGTTTATAACAATTTATTGAATCACGTTCAAAGTAATGTAAGTAATATTAATATTCAAGATAATGAACTTGGCCTAAATTCGTATAGCTATAGTAATCAATGCCTTGAAAATAATGCTAAAAGCCCATATATAATGGACTCGGCTATCCCATCCCCATTTTTAACTCCCTTGAGTCAATCTTCGCAAAGCATTGAAAGCTTTTTACTTCAACAAAACGACCTTTATGCTTTAGATGGTTTTAATCCAATGGGCAACGATAATGAGTTCAATCAATCAACATCATCTAATACCCTTTTTCCTTACCCTATATCCTTTTCTACTAACCAACTAAATCCCAAACCAGAAGATTGGACTTCAAACCAACATAATAATCTGTAAAATAAGATATAACTATATCTTCCTTAAAAATAATAAAATAATAAAATAATAGTAATATATATATTGCATTATTATAATGAGTTCTATTATAGCCTTCTGAGCTATGATGAAAACTTTAGTTATCCTTGTTTGAGCTCCATTTTTCGACCCTACCTAAATTGAGTAGTGTTTCAATACAAAAAGAAACATCTTATAATGTATAAAGGTGAATAAATATGATAGAAAAATCAAATATAAGAATCAACTATATAAACAAAGTGGTACCCTAAAAAAATCTTAAAAACTACTCAATTGCTCTAAGGCTAAAAATTTGGACAAATTTTTTTTGGTCACTTATTCACTTATTAAACTCAATTAAGTCATATAAAGTTCCTCACTAATATGATGAACTTGTTGAAAAATTTCCAAGTGTAACACTTTAAATGATTTGATTGGGGGATTGAATTTCAAATTTCTTGAGAAAAATTAACTGCGGTACTCAACCTATCTAATTTATTTTGGAATTACTAGTCTATAGACTTTATCTCTTGATAGATATCTTCACATATAAGAAGGTGTTAAATTCGTTACAAAACTTGTGAACATATTTAAATCAAGTATTAGTAAAATTAGTAATGGATTTCAATAAAAGGATCATAAGCTATTGGGAATAAAGACGGTAGAATTAACTCATATCTATGAATCAGAGTAACATTTAAAGAACTCCTAAGAACAAACTAAATTTCTTTTATTGTAAAAATAGTTTTTCGGCCTAAAAGTATAATTTCAAAAATGTAATTTCTTAATTTAACCTACTTTCTAATAAGATTCTTAGTTTCATATTAACTATGATTAAAATTAAAATTGAAGTCATTACGATCATTATAGTAAACATTAGGATAGTTTAGTGAGTTTTGTTAAAAATTTCCAAAATTTGGATTTCATACTACCATATTTCAGTCATAAGTGGTTATTGATGAAATAAAGCGATAAATTATATTAAAAATAATGTTTATAAGGGATCCAGTGGGCACAATCTGTTCAAAAAAAGCTTTACGAAAGTTATTGAATAACAATATTGAGCTTTAAGGATAAATGTTTCAGGTGAAACATTAAAGTCCAGAGCATTCATTCTATTTATAATTAGCTAACAAACCTTTATTAAAGTTTAATGACTGAGTTATAGATATTTTATAAATATAATGCATTGGTATAGAGTTGAATATTTTCTAAAACTGCTACAATTTAAAAGAAATATATCTTCAACGTAGTTGTTAGTAAAGAATATCTATATTTGAATCATTTCAACACACTATACTTATTAGTATATTTTATTCAAATGTATATAACATATTTATATTGATAAACTAATATATAAAATTCATAATTATAGCGAGGTTTCACTTTGAGATGTTTTGAATTAATTGTCCATATAATATATTAAAAACTTTGATACATTATGAGAACTTAAAAATGTATATAAATTAAGGAATGCTAAAAGGCATTTAAAACATTCTTTATTCGATAGCTTAAACTTTGACTTTAATTCCCTTGAATAAGGCGTTGTTACCTTGGTGATCAAGTTTTTACACAGAATCTTACAATGACAAAGCGGTTTGCTTTGAGTATATCCCAGAAATTGGAAGTAATAAAATTACACGAAGATGGAATGCTCCACAAAGACATAGCTAAACATTTCAATGTAGGTAGGAGTACTGTAACAAAGATATTATTAAAAAAGGATGAGATAACACAATTATCCAAGGGAATCCAGATTGATTTAAGGGAAAAAGTCAGGAAGCATGGGTTTGCTAATATTGAGCAAAAAGTAATGGAATGGTGCTCCTACGATTTAATTAAGAGCCATAAAGGTGATTTGTTGTTTCCGTTAAACTACAATAGCGATAAAATAAAGGAAAAGGCTAAGGAGATTGCGGCTGGAATAGGAGAAAATAATTTTATAGCTGACAATAAGTGGCTAGCTAGGTTTCGTAGAAGATTTAAATTAAACTTTGTAATCAAAAGAAAGTGTAAAGCCCAGAAGTTTATAGGTAAAGCCAATGGTATTGAGTCTGAACATTTAGGCTATTGTGGTAGCTTGCCAAATCTCAAAAGTTCATTACTTGATGATTGGAATTATATTTTAGACAATGAAATTTTATTAAATAGTTTAAATTCTAAATTTAGTAACAATGTCAACAACGATTCTGTGAGAGCATTTTATAATAAAGACCATAATAAAAACTACAAGCCAGACAACACGATTTTGAACATTAACAGCTCGAATTTTATCTCAAGCGGTTCCAATTGTATCCCTTGTCCATATCAAAGCTATACGCCTATCGCGATAAACTCTATAAATGGGTTGCTACTTAATGGAATGCCTCCTTATACTGATATCTACCCAAGTATCATTAATAATGTTATTCCATGTCAAAATACATCTTTTTACAAAGTGTCAATTTTTGGAAACTCTTCATTTGATCACAACATTATTCAAACTCAAATGAAACTTATGGAGAATTCAATAGTGTAAATCCAATAATTCCATAATTCAAAGATATGATTGCTTGATATAATCAGCTTATTATATATTATTTTGGATTAGTACAATATTAGTAAATGTAAATTTAGCCCTAAAGTTTTTTATCCAGAAATTTTGGTTTGTAAATATTAAATAAAAATGTTATGTACAGCTTTAGATTTATACTTTTTAATTTTAATATTGCGAAATCTTCTTGACAGGCTCCTAAATAAATAACTTGTTGAATAAATATAATAAACTGGGGGGTACAACGATTGGTTTAAAGCAAATACTTATAAAGTAAAGAATGAAAATAGGAAAATACAACTTCATTCAAATATCTACCAAGTTTCTCTAGAATAGTATAAAAATGGATTTATTTCTTATTTCACTTTTATCACCATTTACTCACACTTTTTAAGCTATGTCACTTCTCCGTAACACGAGAATTTAAGGATATTAAACATAATTGTTATAAAAACTCGATTTTTTTGTCCCCTATAACTATCTTAAATTATATGGTGATGTTTTTTTTGATTTCGTTATTTTCCCATTTTTTAAGCGCTACTTGAGTAGAAAGAGTATTAGTAAAATTCTCAAATACAAAAATACATCCCCATATATTAGAAGCTAATCAAAATTAATCTTTATATCTATACAATTCTTTTGTTAAGTTTTGCTTTTAGTAAAATCATAAGAGACTATAGTAAGAAATAAATATGGGGGTGTTTTTTTGGTTTCATTACTTTTTCTATCTTTTACACTATTTAAGCGGAAAAATTGCTAGTAAAATTCTTAAACAAAAAAACACATCCTCATATGTATAATTTCAAATAGTTAAATCAGGTAATCTAATAAAAATTACTTCAATAAGTACCACTAAAAAACCCTATCTCGTAGAGCATAAAGTATAGCACTCCAAAACAAGCGTTTTGCTGTAAAATGTTAAACAAGTTTCTATAGCTACATAATGAGATTTAATAAATTATAAATTTATTATAATAGCCAATTGAAATAAGGCTGACATATTATTGCTATACTAAATTTATTGTAGATAAAAGCAAGGATCAATTAAGAATTAATTAAGTAATTCAAAGCATTGAAATAAATAAGATCATCATAATGGTCTAAATAAAAAATATTTTAATCATCAAGGGTATTTAAAAAGGTATCGCTATTGGATAGAGAATTCCAATAAGCTCAACCGTAGCTGTTATCGTTCAAAAAATATAATCATCAAATTGGATATCCATATCATTATCGATTTCATTGTAGATTTGATAATCAGTTAGAGAAGGAAGAGTAAAATCATCAGGTACATTGCTTTTAATAATGTTAGTATCTTTGATAGTCAAAGAGCTTAATTGTTTTTTGGGTATTTTAAATTTTAATTTAAACTTCCTTCGAAGCTTGGATAGCCAAAGGGTGTCTGCAATAAAATGAGATTGATTTAGCTCATTTGCTATTTTTTGAGCTTTCATAATAATTTTATCACTATCGTAATCTGGAGCTAATTTAAGAAATCCTTGTTCATCTTTTTCTGCGTCCTTGGTGCACCATTCAATTACTCTTTTTTCAAGTATGTTGAACTCATTTTTTCTAACACGCTTCCTTAAATCATTTTCAACTCCTTCACTCAATGTAAGTAGTCTTTCTTTATTAGTAATGATTTTTGATACTGTACTTCTTCCTATATTAAACATATTTGAAATGTATTGATTTGTGCTTCCAGCTTTGTGTAGTCTTATTATTTCTAGCTTCTGGGTCATATCCAATACATTCCTTTCTTTATGTTTTAGTTCAGTACGTTGATTGCTAGTATTAGGCATTGATTTTATTTTAAATCTATTATTGTTTTGAACTATATATATATTAATGGGAGGCTATTTTATAATAGTCAAATGCTCTAATCTTATAATAAAAATTATGAACACATATACTAATAGTATTATATTTGGTATTTGATATGTTTACAATATTATCTTATGATGCTTCATCCTTTCTGATAACTTCAATTCTTTATTAGAAGCTTCTTTTCTATAAAGAATAATTATAAAAGTTTTGATTCGCTTATCATTTTGTTTTTTTTGATAAAACTCAATAGCGGTGTAACATAATGAATTGATTATAAGCCACATTTACTATAACTAATCAATATAGTCAATCTGTTGAGGACACAGTGACGTTCTCTCAAATTTCATCATCAGAGCTAATAACAAATATTCAAAACTTTATTTAAATTTGTCTATATTAAATGTAATATTTAACATTATTAATTCTAATTGCTTTAGAACGATATATAGATTTAAATCAATTGTTTGAGCTATTTATAACTAAATGATTATACTATGGTTGCTATAAAAAATGCTCTTGTATAGTAGTGATATTTATTGCCATAAGAGCAAAAACATATATAAAAATTCTGATATTCTTGAACATTAAATCAAAAGGATATCAGAAATAATTAACTATCAACAATTATTTTGAATTTACATTGCTACCATGAAAAGCTGATATTCTATACTACCAGAAAAATTAATACTTCTAGCCAATCAAATATAAAGAACTACTATTAGGTCAAAACTCGAATTTATTGATTTTATAGTTTCTATAAAGAAAACTAGTGATCAAAAATGATACTTTTTATAATATAAAAAAGGTAAAATAGTCATTTGTTTTAAAATAGGACCACTTTAAACTATAGAAATTAGCCAGAGGGGCAGAAGAATTAAGCTCAAAGCCAAAGTCTATCTCGTATTTCTATAGTAACATGTTTACGAATTTTGCGTTCTCTTCTTCAAATGGCAAACCTGTAGCTCAAGTTAAAACCCGAGTTAAAAATATGGAATATTCTTTTTTGAAGAAGTGTATAATACATGGGAAATATAGCCGTTGTTTGTTTATTGGAAAATTACAAGGACTGGAAAAAAGAATGCGAAAGAAAAAATAAATGAATTTATTTGGAACTATTGTGCTCAAGACAATGCAAATTAATTTGTAATAAACATAAGGTTAAATGGATGTACCAGCCCTAAAAGGTTTATCTTCGAACAAATAACTCATAAGGCTGAAAAGTATAGTATTAGTGGCCACAACTGACTTCTAGCTTTGATCTGGATTCAAATTACAATCTAGTTGGTTTAAGTTAATCTGAGCCTACAAAACAATTTAGTATCTATATGTAATACTTGAGACATATACTTACAAATTCAAGCTCAACAATACTCAAGTTTATGAAAGAACTTAAATAGTTGCCTAATTAACTTAAATAAGATGTATATTAATTTTTTTTCAAAGTTTATATGAAAAAAGTTCTAATCCAATAAATATATGTTAGTGTTTTTTAATATAACTAGTAAACTTATATATATGAATTACATATACAATATTTAATAAAACTTTCCATAAGCAAAAAATGTTATAGGTTTTTGTGTTTAATCAAATGTTTCAAAAATCTTTGTGCTAGATTTAAGATAAATATTAAGCCTGTGAGGATGTATTTTTATGTTCAAGAATTTCACTAACAAATTTTCTACTCAAATAGCGCTTAAAAAACGGAAAAATAATGAACCCAAAAAAAACAGCCCCCTGTAATATAAAAGTTCAATGATAAAATTATTATCACTCTGTTTTGGAAATTTATCATTAATCAAAAATTTTATTAATTTAATACTTATGGGCAATACTTTTGTTATAATATAGCGTTAGACTCTGTCAATGGTAATTAGAGTTGGTTTCATGAATCTATATCTCGCAATTACTGATGTTTAGTGATTCCTTCAACACTACTATAAATAATCTCCACAAAATGAAATAATTTATGACTAAATGGCTATTCAGAATCATGGTATTTAGATATAAAATCGTCTTTATTTAATATAATATACTTATTTTTTCTATATCTCTTTTCACTCATCTTAAACTTTAGCTTATACTTCCTACGAAATCTAATAAGCCAACTATTATCAATAGTCAAATTATTGATGCTTAGCTCTTCCAATAAAGTTTTTGCCTTATTTGCAATAACGTCTCCTGTGATATCCTCATTTAATCTTAGGAAGTTATCAGTCGTTAATATAGCGCCTTCGGAGCAAAGTTGTAGCAGTCGATTTTCCAGATGGTTATATCCCGTT
Source organism: Batkoa obscura (assembly GCA_030770535.1). NCBI lineage: Eukaryota > Fungi > Entomophthoromycota > Entomophthoromycetes > Entomophthorales > Batkoaceae > Batkoa > Batkoa obscura. The sequence goes on from JASVEC010000075.1 coordinate 69,744, forward strand.
AACCGAATCCTTTTCCTTAATTTATTAAATACACCTTCCTTAAGTAACTTGATTTTATCCTTATTCAAAATGATTTTAGTTACCGTACTTCTCCCAATCTTGAATTGCTCAGCAATAGTTTTATGGGGAAAGCCTTGGTCAGCTTGTTTAATAATTTCTAATTTGGTGGATATATCAATAGCTTTACGGCTCATTTTGATTACATCTATGTAAAATAAGCCAATCTTTTTTAAGCTGATTTTGTATATTAGACTGTTTATATAATGTTAAACTGTTCCTTAATCCTCATGCTTTGAAGTTGTGAATAATATTTATATTTAGAATATTTCATACAACCATTGCTAATTTTTACAGAAAATGTTTTCATATTGATGCTTTACTGTCGATATTCATTCCAAAGAACTTCATATAAGTTACTCTAAAACTCAAAATTATTATTTGGTTATTAAAAATACCTCTTTGATTATGCTTTTTGTTACTTTTCGATAACCCATATTTGCTTTTCATCTTAAATTTTGTAGCTCTTTCATTTAACTCTACATAATATATATTATTAAAATGCTTAATATTTTACAAAAGAGAAAAAATGGATAATAAACGAAACTATGTAGAATGCTTATACGCTAAAGTAACTCCTCTTGATATAATAGTAAAATATTTTAGGGAAATGAAATGTGAATTTTTTGAGGCAGAGTAATTAATTAAAATGAACTTTAGCTATTCACATATTGCGAAGTGACTAGTACCATTATTAAATGAATGGACTTTACCTGAGCTATTGGTTTATGTTTCGAGAGGTAGCAAAATTTATCTAAATAAAAAATAGAGGAGGTACTGATATAGGTAAAAAACCAAAAATGAGGCTCATGTGAAGCCTAAAAAGCAAAGGTATAAATAATAGGAACGTTCTAAAACCTGATGATACAAATTAATAGGAAAGGGAAAAAGTAAAGACAGTAATTTATTAAGCTAAATCAAATTTAACAGTCAAACCCTTCATATAACTAGAAAAGGAAAATTTAGTTGTTTATCTTTCCCATAGGGGCACTTAGGGGCTACATATAACTAAAAAAACCATATTATTTAATTCCAACTTAATCTGTCAATTTTAGGAAAAATATCAAACCGCAATTTTTATAAAATACAAAAACGTTAGCTAAAAAAAGTGAAATTATATCTATAGTTTAGGTTTCATCATTTGTTCTGTTATTTAAAACTATAGCAAAAGGTTTTTTGGCTTTAAGTTTATATGGCTTCTGTAATTATTGGGTTATCATATAAGAATATAGCATATAAACTATTCTAAATAGTATATTATCTCCCGCTATAATATTACACTTCTTTGAAATATTGAATAATTAATCTAATTAAAAATATATCTCTTTTTAATATATTTTATTCAGGTTTTTTTTGAAAAATTGCGTTTAATACAGTTGACACTTTCAATACCATATACTATCATTATTTATACTCAATGTTTGGCCTTTATTTATTTTTTTTGACCCATATAATATATGGTAATTTTTACTGCTGTCATATCTTCTAAAGGATGGGGATCCTGTAAATATAACAAAGTCATAGTATAAGAAGATATTATATTATCATCTTCAATTGCAGAGACCAATGCCTTTTCAAATAAACTTTTGATTTGATTTTTGTTTAAATTATACTTTGTAGATTAATTTTTAACAGCAACTTGATTTTAAAATTTGGACTCAATCTTTATTTGGTTCTTAATTTGGTATATATTAAAAGCAATAGGATCACATATCATAGTTTGGCCGTTTTAAAATGATTAATTTTAATACATAGAAGAACAATATTTCTATTTAGAAATAGGCTTCAAAGGTAATTCAAAGGTAGTAGTTGATTTAATCTGGCTTTTTTAGTTTTATTCTTTCCAAAAAGGAATACCAAACTATTTATAAAATTCAAGAAATCCTACTTAATTATATATATGTTTGGGGTGTTTTTTCTGAATATAAAATTAATTGTGTATGATATTGTAGACAAAAAGATCCTGTACGTTTTATTGGTGAAGAAAGCTATTGGATACAAAAGCAAAGAATATTATAAGTAGCATTACATATGATTACAGTCAAAGGCCATTAAAGAATATAATGGTTGCGTTCTTATCAGGTTTTTGAACTTTAGTATTTTAGTTATCATTCAAATAATTACATTAGAACAAAACAGGAATCTCAAAGTCCCCCTATTTTGATTATTTGTACGCAACAAAAGTTAAAATAATACAGCTCAATTGCTAAATTATATAAAATCAGTAGTCAGTCATGTCAGAATCCGATATATAATCATCTTTAACAATGTTATCATAATATTACACTATTGTTGAGAAATAAAAGGTTTACACAAGTCAGTAATAAAGAAGATCGAATGGGAATAACCATAAATTTATAGTAACATCTATAAGAACATTTAACGTGCCTAAATGACAATCTAATAGTGATTAAAGTAAAAGAAAAGGTGACCAAATTTAAAGTATTTTATACAAAGTAATGTAAAATAATCCTTGGAAGAGAAATTCCTTAATTAAATAAAATATTTTAATCGAAGTGTTTAAATTATTTAAAGCAGGGAATAAAAAACAATGGTTCTTATCAATAGCAATACTTTTCTTTACTTGTTATTAATATTTACTCTAATAATTACACATAAAATTTAGGATTTCCAAATATATATAAGCGAAAAGCCAGTACAAACTTCAAAAGGTTTTAGTTTTTAAAAAATAATTATGTCTCGTAGGTTCGTAGATTTAGATACCAAATTAAATATTATTAAACTAGCCGAAAAGGGATTATCACACAAAGACATTGCTAACCATTATGATATTGGAAGGAGTACAGTGACAAATATAGTTTTAAACAAAAGTAAGGTGGAGAATATCAAGGAGGGAGTTTTCAATAAATTGAGAAAAAGAGTGCGTGCTACAGAATATGATGATTTGGAAAATCGAGTACTTCAATTCTGTACAGAAGGAGCTATACTTATGTCTAATGGAATACTTAAACTTAGAGATGACATTGATGGTGATATTATTATAAATAAAACAAAAGAGCTACTAAAAACACTAAATAATGATGGTATTGTTATTAATAATAACTGGTTAGCTAAGTTTAGAAGAAAGTATAAGCTCGCTTTCAAAATAATCAAAAAAAGAATGGACCCTAAAGATAACTGCATATCTTATGGGGAGTACATAATTGAACCTGATGTCTCTAAATATCCTTTAAATAATTACCAGCATAGCTCAAACCTAAGCAATTCATATCCCAATAGCGACTCCTTTAATGACAACCCAGTGTTACCAATAGTAACATATCCAGAGTTTGTTGGTACAAATGTAACAGGTTCCAATATACATCAAAGTAGTACTGAAATTCATGGAAGATTTAATAGTCATATATATAAAGACCATATGCCAAACAATTTTACATATGCGAACTCTCTTGGCCTTGTTTCAAATATTGATAATAGTTATAGTGCAGCTAGTTTACTACATCCTAATTACCGGTCTTTCCCGCTAGTAATAACCAGTAAACCAATCCATGTTTTAAATGTTCCGTACAACTATACTAATCTAAGCTCGCCTACTCTTTCTTTTTCAAATAATTCTTTAGACCAGTTTAATAATCATATAGTTCCTTCAAATTTTACTACTAATGAAGTTTGTAACTACTACTATATAAACACCTCAACCACTAGGATTTGATTTTTCGGTTTAATCTTTCATTCTAACTTCGAATTTTACCTACCCTATAGGTACTCTTTCTTTTACTTTATACTATCTAAAGTTAATTTTTGTTGAAAAGTTTGAGAGGATAGAATCCTCAAGTAATCAGTCATCTATTGTTTTTAGCTTTAATTTTTCAAAATGAAGTAGTTTGTTTTTTATTTAAGTATATAGGGATGTTTTTTTGATTTCCTTGCTTTTTTCATTTTTTAAGCACTATTTCAGCTGAAAGATTAGTAAAATTCTTAAACAATAAAAGTCAGAATTTATCACTAAATTCAGTTACCATAGTCACTATTACATATGTAATACTCTTAAATTTAATTTCAAGAAGGTTTTATCGATTGAATCCTGTATAATAGACAACATAATGCTTTTTCCCACTTTTTTATAGAATCTAGAGTAAAAAGAGTATATTTACTACTTCTAATGATAAGGATGAGATAAACATATTTAATTTTGATACTAAATATTAACTCAATTACAAAGGCTTCTTTATTGAAATACAATTTATTCATTTTCAAAAAATAAATAATAGTAGTATAGCACTAGGGTTTTTTTTTCTGATAATTTTTATACTACAATAACATAATACTAGATAAATCAGATAAATATTTAGTTATTTTTAGTTGTTTATATCCTTATGATTTAGTTGGCATTATAATATTTCTAACTTTTGTACAGTTTATCAAAAATAAAATAAAATAAAATAACTTATAACTTTGCTAGTTTTATGACATATATATAGGGATGTTTTTTTTTATTTAATTACTTTCCCGTTTTTTAAGCGCTACTTGAGTGGAAAGATTGTTAGTAAAATTGTTAAAAAAAATACATCCCTATATGTAATTTTTTTAACTAAGAATTTTTTTATAATATTTATTTTGATTTGCAGATTGATTTTTTCTGAAAGTTAGTGTGCAATATGATTGGTTAAAACATGGCTTCAATTTTTGATCATTATTAAGCTGAGATCTCAACAAATGTTATAAAATCAATCAATCTGTAATCCAATTTCAACAATATAAACTAATGATGCTTAACAAATAAACACTGTAATTAACAGCCGAATAAAGTAAGTGTTTATTCCATAATCTTTTGATATTGATAAGAAATAGGATCTTCATGTTATAGATAGCAATAATTAAAAAGTTACTAGTTATTATGAAATAATAAGTGTATTTATTAAAAATATAGGAATTTAGTAGTACTTTTGTTTAAACAAAGGTTAAAAGACATAAAATAAAAGCTATATATCAAAACTAATTGATCAAATATATTGGTGAGTGCTCAAAAGTTGGAGAACGTAAACTTTTTATTAAAAAATCCTTAATATGTTTGATCCTAATACACTATCACATCAAATAACGTTTTGGGTAAATAAAATTTTGAAGTTATAAAAAAATTAATTGAATTTCTTGATTACTTCCAAATATAGTTATACAACTAATAATCATTATAGGCTGTTACTATTCTATTGCGAGATAATTGTTTGTTCATTTAAAAAATATTTTTTGCTAAAACCAAGTCAAAACGTTAAATTTAGACTATGAAAAAATTAAACAAGTAAATAACTAGCTCTTAAAACTACCACAAATCAGATCGTAATAGTGTTGTAACAGTCGTAAAGAATAAATAATTCATAAATTCTACAAAACAATATAAAAACAAAATCCAAGTCAAAATCATTTTTATTTTTATTTTTATTTTTTTTAAATATTAAGGATGAAATTCTCTGGTAGTATTTTAGTCCTATTAAACTTAAGTTTATTACTTGGTAAACCAGTGAAAAAGCATGTCAATCCAGAAGGAATAAATTATAGATCAATCCCAGAAGATGATCCCGGTTCTGAGTTCCTTTCTCCTGTACCTGAATATAAAGCTGGTCCCTGTTCCGTCAATGTGGATTTTGCAGTTTGTGCTGATTTTTCAAATATCAATCAATGTATTGATGGCAATTGGTCTTCTAGTCCTTGTGAACAAGGTAAAATTTGTCAAATTACAAGCTTTGGTCATAGGTGTTCTTAATATCTTAATAAATACACTCTTTATAAGTTTATTGAAGGTTGTCCATATGGTGTTGAATTGTTTTAATTTACAGGCTATAGATTCGCAACTTCACTTTATGAAGTTGCGAGTTCTCTTAATAAAATTGCAAGTAGTGTTATAAGTTTGTTTTTCTAAAGTCAATTAATTAATCAATTTGGACACCTTCATATTGGTATTTAAATTAATCAAGTTTTCAATAAATTGATAAATAAAGTAATACGATGATTTTTATTTTGAAATAGACTTTAGCATGAGTATGTTTTAATTTTATCTAAAATAAACTTTGAAACATTATTTTAGACTTAAGTTGTTTTTTACTGTCCAGTTGTATTTGTTACTAACTCTGGTTTTGATTTTGACTATAATTATAGAAATAAATACAAAAATAGAACTAAAATAGTTACCGAGCACTATCGCCATGTAAGTTAATTATTATATTATTATAAACTATATCAAAGATTTAAACTGATAGCTCAAAAATAATAGCTTTATTTTATCCCAATATTAAACTTACCACATGCAATAAACTTGTATCTAAATCTGATCTTATTGCCTATTCAACTTATCTAGTAAACTCTGCTTACTAACTTGAATCCACCTAACATCATCAATCTCATATTTTACCGTATCATAACTTACACCCCCTATAACCAACTTCTCATTACTATTGATCAGCTTTGCTTTACCTACTTTCTCTAACCAACCTATCATCGGTTTATTTGTATTTAGAGTTTCAAAAGTTACTCTCTTTAACACTAGTTCTTCAAAAGCAATAACTGATAGCTGATAAATACATTCAGTGCCAAACTTTTGATCAAAATAAGTAGATTCTATAATTAAACCTAAATTACAACTACTTTCTTTATAATCAATTGCAGTAAGACATCCAGCTCCTATTTTTTTCCTACTTTCTTTGGATACTAATATATAATTCTTTCGAACTCCTTGTTGTTCTTCTGAGATTTGATGGGTTACTAAGTTCCTATAGTCGCTGTCTTCCCATCCAGAAGTTATAATTGATATCCATGGTAAATAGCTCATACTGACAGTATCTTGGTATATTTTTTTTATATATAAATAATCATCTGGATGAAGTGAGGTTAAGTCCAGTCTTAGTTGGATTAGTTGCATCTTTTGTGAAATTATTAATGAATAAAGAAAATTGGTCATTATTTATATTATTATATTATAATTGTTTTTATAATCTTATGATTTATTTTAAGAACCATTTGTTAAATATAAACGCGATGTTTTACAATTGAAAAAGGTTAAATATAAGAATGTTTCTACAGTAATGTCTTTTTATGACCTGAAACTATAAGGTTGTTCTTGGTTGCAACAATTATTAGATCTTTATATACAAAAACAAATTATTTACAATTTACTGTTATAATTTATTACTCTCATTTATAATTTTTACCAAAATAAATAAAAATTAATTATAACATCGTTATTACATAAATTAAAATACAATAATCAAAAGCAATTGATAAGTATAGTTAATATGATTAGTATAATTAGATATAGTGATAATAAAGAAAGGCTAAGCAAAGAAGATCAATATATATATATTTATCAGTAATAGGAATAGTGGTCATTGAAATTTCAAACCATGAAACAACAATTATATTAAAACAGCAATATAATGGAATAAGATCAACTTATTAAATAAATGCATGATTAACATCATTAAGAACGACCAAAGCAGCTATGAAGCATTATTTCATTAGTTATGCTATGATAATATTGATTACAATTCTTTTAGTAAAGGATATATTCATAATTATTATAAAATGCTAAGGGTTTTAATTGATATTGATTAAAGCTCTTAATGAACCTAATATCATAAAAGTAAATATAAAAATATCCAAATTCTAAGCACAATGGTTAAAGTATCATTCTTTGAACTATTATATAGGCCAACCAGTATAAAATGCTAGAAAGTTTTCATCTTTCTGGTGAAAATGAGCCTTCCATGGATTAGAAAATATCCATAACTTATATAAGGCAATAAGCAAAGATGTTTTGTCTCTTAGGCACAGAGACACCAGATACTATAACTGAATATTTGAGTATTCAAACTAAAAAGTCGAAAGTTAGCAGTTAAGTTTTTTTATTAATTTAGTTTTACAAGGATTTGCTGAACAAACACAGTTATTTGAACTTAAGTATATATTGACTAACAAAGTTCTTCATAACCATTATTTTGTATTTTCATACTTTTACAATCCAACCAAAACAAATGCTCAGATAACGCCCGTTTGAACTTAAACAACGTTAAAAACTAAAGGATAGAAAAGGCTTGGCTATGAATAAAAAATGTCAGTCAATTATATATAGAGGCCAAGAATAATTTTGATTACGTAGCTAGAAACAAGATTTCCAACCTCTTCAAAAAACGCAGAAAAGTTTTCCAAGCAGTGAATTGGATAAAGGTAGTTAATTTTATATATACTTCTCCAATTATGGGCTACCATCCTTGCTTTTTTCCTCTTTCTATTATCTTACCTCTTTATAAATTCTCACTATCTTAAATAAACCAAACTTTCTGTATGGATGGGTGATCCAAAAAACAAGATTTCAATTATGTTTCATTTAGAATATCACATTTATAATTAAAATAAGAGAGTGTTTTTTTTGACTTCATTATTTTTTCCATTTTTTAAGCACTATTTGAGTGGAAAATTTGTTGCTAAAATTCTTAAATATAAAAATACATCCCCATAATATTATCTGGATGATTTACCTGGTTTTTACTTAAAAGCTCGCCTCTTTCGATCACACTCCTTAGCATTTGAGGAATAATATAATATAACAAAACAAACTTTATAGCTTAATACAGCTTTAGATTATTTTATTATAATTTATATTATAAGTTAGTAGAATCTTTATCAAATTCAATAGAAACCCCCGGATTAGCAAAGATTTTGCTAATATATCCTATATATTAATATTGATCGAAGCTGTGGTATATAAATAAATATGCATTTTTATAAAACTTTATTAAGAAATATTTATTATTAGCTGCTTTATAGCTAACATTATAAATTTATTATTAAATAAAGAAATAATTTTGATATTATAATTAGATTTCTAATATATGTGCATGTATTTTTGTTTAAGAGTTTTACTATCAATCTTTCCGCTTAAATAGTAATTAAAATGGAAAAAGTGATGAAACCAAAAAAAAACGTTCCCGTATTACTAAGTCAATAAATAGCTGAATAGGAGAGAACTGTTAGCCCCAAAACTACAATAACCATCTTTATATAATATAGTTGTGAGACATCACTTTGTCAGCTCTATGATTGACTATAACATAGCAATCACTTAAGTTGTTATGTTCTCGAGTTTAGGCATAATCAATCTCAAACTCTTATTTTAATTTGCTATGAGAATTTCTGTCATGTAATTCCGAAGGATATTATCTCCCCGTTTTGATCTCCATACTTGTTGGAGTATAAAAGGGATCCTTCAACATAATAGCTTGAGGCTTTTTAATTGAATTATTCCCTGATATTCTTGCCTTTAATAAAGCCATTAAATTTTCCTAACAGTATTTTACATAGATTTTACAGCATTATTGTCTATTCTATTTGTCTTATATAGTCCATAGCCTATTACATACTATTCTTCATAACTCGAGTCTATCTTATTCCCATAAGCCAAGGCCTTTCGACTTACGACTGATTAACCAGGTAACAGCTGCTTTTGACTTCAACCACTAAGTATCAGATTTCATAAAGGGAAACTAATTTAATGTATAGGGATGTATTTTTTTGTTTAAGAATTTTACTAGCAGTTTTTCTACCCAAATAGCACTCAAAAAATGAAAAAGTAATGAAATCAAAAAAATACCCTCGTATAATAACTGTTATGAGAAAATCCCAAAGACAGGGATTTATTTAATGACAAAAAAATAGAACATAATAAGTATGCTAATAAATATAATTCGATTCAAACTTTACAAACTAAGTTTATTTAAAAAAATGGTACAAAAATGAAGAATGTATATTTAACAAATGGTGATGTTTTTTTGGCTTCATTATTTTTTCCATCTTTAAGCGCTATTTGAGTAGAAAAATTGTTAGTAAAATTCTTAAACACAAAAATACATCCCCATTTCATTATTAAGCTTTAAACTAATATTTCTTATCAAAAAATCCCAAAAATTCAAGCCCTTTTCACTATTGTTATATTTCAATCTCACTAGTATACTTTTAATGTTGTCTTTTGCATCAACATTAGCTTCTTTTGATTCTGATCCCTTACATTCTTTATTCTTTTTTGTTTTTTGCTTTGTACCTTTCGCTTTAAGGCTGGTATTAATAAAAATAGACTGAAGATTTTCCTTAATGGTGCCAGACATCAAATCTTTGGTATCAAAAATTTTAAATGGATGACTTAACGCTAACGCTTTATCTACTTGATTTTCTGGTGGATATATTGATTTTGAATTAAAGTTTGGATGCTTTTTGATAGTTTGCAGGACATGTAAAAACAATATATTAGAATAAAACGCTAAATAAAAAGACTATATAAACAATATTAGTTTATTTATATTTTTAAAACTCAAATACCTATTGTTTATTAAAACAAATTGTTGATACTTTTTTAGTTATTTAATCATTTCAAATTTATGGATAAAAGTACTCTCGAATAACATTAAGATATTTCTATAGCCTAACCTTATTATCGCTATTACTCACCTTCCCTCACATTCAGAAGTTAACAACACCTAAGAAAACAGGCTTAAAGTTAAAAGCGATCGTCTCTGAGCATTGTGGATCTAAGGGTACTAAGCTGCTGTTGGGAAAAGGGTCAAAGGAAGCTTAGCTCTTAGTAGACTTTTCAATAAATTAAGTGGATATTTCAAATATTTGTAAAAAGGTTTATCAGCTGTTAATGAAACAAACAAAAATCGCTAGAGAAAAGATGATAATTATAAAGACACTAAGAGTATAAAGGCAGGTAAAGATATCGAAGATGGTAAAGATTAAATACAGTAAAGGGGCTGAATATATCATAAAGGGTAATAGAGCTAAAAGTAAAGCTAAGGAATCAATTCAAAGAAGTGTTGACAAAAAAGTCTTTATTGATAGTAAAAAAGATCCAATGTAACCTGAAAGAACAGCTTACAATTATTCCTATAATGATGGTTTACTTCAATAAATTTTATATAACTAGACATAGTCACTAAGCTTAAGTTCAGCCAATGCTATACACTGATCTCTGAAACATATCGAGTATGGGGATGTATTTTTGTATTTAAGAATTTTACTAATAATCTTTCCACTCAAATAGCGCTCAAAAGATGGAAAAAATAACGAAGTCAAAAAAAACATCACCATATCCTTCAGCAGTAAACCTTAATTTTAACTTACTTTTATTTAGATTTATTTAAAATGTTTCTCCTAAAATTTCATTACTAATAATATCTACTATTTAAATATGAAAAGTTATAAAAAAGAAATCAATCTAAAGTAATCATTAAATTTTATTTTTAGCAAGTACCACCAAGGCGAATATCCCAATAAGTAAGATGGTCATCAACACTCAGAAATGGTTCAGTAGAAAGTGAACAAGAAGGATCTTCAATTTGAGAAGTACTGCAAATCTTAGCTTGATTATTATGTAGCCACATTTCAACAAAATAATGATTAAAGGACATAGAACGAGGTGGTACATGAGGTACAATATCCTTGTTATTAGTAACCCTTGTAGATAATAAACTCAATGAATCAAACCAAGTAGCAAAATCGGAATTTCCTACTCTTGGTTGTCCATAGGTGAATAATTGTATATTTCCCCATGAGAGTTGTTGAGATGCTTGAAGATCAATAGCAGCTAAATTTGCAATTGCACCACCTAAAGAGTGACCAGTGACAACTAATTTAAAACCTGGATTGTTCTTTAATAAATCTTTGACTACAGGTGTATAAACTAAACTAAGTGCATCCCTAGCTTGTTTAAAACCAAGATGAACTTGAACTTTACTATTACCAGAAAACAAATCCACTTTATCTACTTTAACATTTTGTACCCAATTTTTAATATTTGATGTGCCTCTAAATGAAACGACAATAAACTTGTTAGTGGGATCAAGTCCAATATAACCTCTAGTTTCATACTTAGTATCTTCGAATACTTTGACTACTTTCAAGCCTCCATAAACGGAACAATGGTTGCAGCTCCAATTGGCTAAAGTAGAATCACCACAATAAGCAGCACCGGCTAATCGTGCCATCTTTTTAGCAGTAGCTTCATTAGAGACAATTAGTCTGTTGACTGGAGAGCCCCTAGATTCTCGCACTGGTATGTCTTTAAAATCTTTAACAAGCTGGTTAAGATTATCGATTAAATTGTTGAGATAGGGGTCAGAAGAAACAGATGTAGCATTGAGTTTAGCTTGTTGCTGTAACTCACCGTTAATAGCGGAAAGGCAAAAAAGAGAGGATAATAAACCAATGTTTAACTTCATATTGAAATTATATTATTTTGATAAAAATATAGACTTGTATTTATACTATTTTAATTTACTATAATGTATCTATAAATGTTAATTTAAAATTAAAAGTTTTTTGTTAGATGAGAAACTTGTATAATAAAATCAATAGTCAATTATGTGAAATTAGAATATAAATAATTATTATATTACTATTAAGTGAATCAAGTGATATTCTAATAGAAAGTTTCATTGTTTTATTTATAAGTAAAATAAAAACAACTATAATTAATCGACTAAAGTATACACAACACTTTAGTATAATGAGATAACAAACCCTATATTTTTATGCTTCAGAATTTTGAATGCTAATGTCTTTTATTTAAAGGTCTTAATAAAATAAGCTTTCAATAGATACAATAAGAACAATACTAGATACAAATATTCCAGGCATGGTTTTTAATTTGAAGGGGTAAAATTAAGGTTGAATAGCACATGTCTAAATGTCAGTTATATATGGTATTTAACATTAGCATGGGTATTTTATATTCCCCTTTCAATAAGCATTTATTAAATGTGAAGAATTTATTCTTTCACTTATTTAAGTAATTACATTCCAGCTACTCTTACTGCAACTATACAGTATCTTAGCGTATATTTTTAAAAATTTATCTGACAATGTAAACATATTAAAGTTAAGTAGGATCATGTTTAATTACCTTCACTACCAGTCCTTAAAAATCCTTCTACTCCAAAAAGCTTTAGTAGAAATGGCACAGATATTTAAATAGAGAGTTTAATTACATTTACCACAAGGCTAAAGACAGTCAAAACCAATAAGACCAATTCCAGTAATTAAACTGGTCATCAGCTGATAAAATTATCAATATCTCACATTGCCTTCACTATCTTTTCTTACCATTTTTAGACTACTTTCGAATACTTTTGCGCTTAAAGAAACTAACCTGTTCTATTGGATATGAGGTCAAGAAAATACAATAAAGCTTTTTTTTTCTTGCAATTTTACTAACAATTTGTCTATTATTATTAATATATATAAAATGAAGCTAGAAAAATATTAGAATATATAAAAGCTTATGTAAATTTTATTTTTCAAATCATTTACTCAAGTTTGTTAATTAAGTGATTTTAGGATTTCCTCAAAGAAAACGATCCGCCTCCGTGGAGACTTCTAATGGGGATTCTTTATCCAAGATTACTTATGCATAGAAAACTGAAGCTACTTGTATCCTTTTCATCTTATGTTATCCCTTCGAGGGAAAATAATGAAACTTCTTTTGGGATTTAAACCGATCTTGTTTTTTTAAAAGAGCTTGAATCACACAGACTTGACTTGTATACCTAAACGCGCTTTTCGGATCTATTTGGATAAAGATCCATATAATTTCTTTGTGGACCTACATTGACTACTGATTCGCCTTTCTTTAAATGGTTTGATTTCAAATGGACGAACAGTAAATACAGGCAAATGTTATGATATCTTACTCATAAGATATTTACCACAAAATTCAAGACCAGCTTGTATAAGCCAGAAGTAATACTAGAATGCGAATTCTGCGATAACCTTGAAAACAGTGTGGAGCGCCGTTTCTTTACTTGCCCATCTACCAAGACTCTTTGGTGTTGATGGCCTTCTTCCTCAGCAATTGGTCCTCACTGTCCCATTAGAAGCGTTTCAGAGGTTCTTTCTATCCTCTCGAATTACGATAAGCGATTTAGGGCTAAGTGCTATGCTTTGGTTCTACGGACCATTTATAAAGTCCATACTAACCTAGCCTTTGATACTAGTTTAGTAATTCCAAAGATATATACATATATATTAAATGGAAGGTAGTTTGATAAGCAGCTTTTTCTCATTTGATTTCCAAGTTATCAGAGAGTAAAAAGGGCTATGAAATTCTACCCAAGTGGCCATCCTCCCTACTCCCTTTGATTTAGTTTTTTAATATTTTAAGTCAGTAAATCACTTGAAGGTTCGGTCTTTCAAGAATTAAAAAAAAACCATCTACTTGAATATTGAAATAATTGTATTATTACAAATAAACTATTTGGGACAATAGCGTTTAATGGATCTAAAGAGTGGTAAGAGTTTCTATCTACAACAGTACATTTTTTACTGTACAAAATTGGTTTTGTTTCAAATTTCAATAAAAAGTTGATATTGAATCAAAAGTTACTATTGTAATAAATAGTCGGTCTGTTTTATTAATAAAAACATCAAAAACATTTTTTGTTTTGATCTCTATTAGCAAATTGTCTACTATTAATAGTTATAAAAGACGAGACAAAGAATATATGAGTGTGTTTTTCGTTTTCATCACTTTTTCATTTTTTAAGCACTAGGTTAAGTGGAAAAATTCTTAAAATTCTTAAAAAATAAACCCCCTTATATGTTATTCGTTTTATTTCAAATGATAAGTTCAGTGCATTTTACAATTTTAGTTTTACTTCCCTTTAGTATTGAATTATATTTCAAAGTTATTTTTAACTCTAGATTTAAAAACAAACAATTTAGCAAATAAAACCTGCTTGATCTCATCTTTGATTGGCATTCTAGGTTAACTAAACCAGTTTGTCACTTTTATCTTGCTTTTGTCAAAAATATCAGCTTTAAGGAATATGGGGAATAAACCAATCAATGGCTAATGTATATTTATTTCTTACTATCATAAAAAGATGAAGTTGAAATCAATCGGACGATTAATTTTTAAACAAAAACATACTAGATTGATGAGTACAATGAGTAGACAACAGGATATCGAATCCAATTTGAAGCAAGTTAGGCAAACTATAAAGGATTTAGATCAACAAAATAAAGTAAATTTATCTTTTTTAAAATCTTATTTCAAATCTAGAATCTAATTTCAATTCTTAATTTCCAATTCCAAAAGGTACGTTTAGTTAATGTCAGTAAAACAAAGCCCATTTCAGATCTACAAATAGCGTATGATCTAGGGGAACGTCATTTTGGTGAAAGTTATGTAAGCTCCAGTTAATGTTTATATTTTGAATTTAACTATATCAAATAATTGGATAATGGAAATTAATATTTATTTAGGTGCAAGAATTAATAGAAAAAAGTGAAAAGGTTAGTGCTTGAATTATTTATTGCGATAGTAGTGACTAATGAGGATTATTAACTAATGATTGAATTTATTTTAGTTACCAAAAGATGTACAATGGCATTTTATTGGCAGTTTGCAATCCAATAAATGTAAAACTTTGGCTGGTAAGGGAGAAGGAATTAAACTAGCTTCAATTCAAAGCTTATTTAAAATATCACTTTAGGAATTCAAAATCTATTTGCAATAGAAACAGTAAGTAGTATCAAAACAGCGAGAGCATTAAATAACCACCGAAAAGAATTGGGCTATGGAAAGTTGAATGTATTTTTACAAATTAACACAAGCGGAGAAGAAAGTAAATTAAAACTTGAAGATATTTAACAAATTGTTTTTTAACTAAATTGAATCAAATAGGTAAATCGGGGTTATCAGCAAAATTAGAAGATATACTACCAGCAGTGAAAGTAATTACTGGAGAATGCGATTATTTAAATCTAACTGGTTTAATGACTATCGGTTCCTCAGAAAATTCAAAATCAGGGGATATCAATCCAGATTTTGAAGTAATTTTATATTATATCTTATATATTAATACTAAATTATTTTTTTATTGAATAATAGTTGTTAAAGAAGTTGAAAGAAAATATAGATAAAGAATTTAAATTAAGTTTAGAATTATCCATGGGTATGTCAGATGATTATATAATGGCTATCCAACAGGGTTCAACAAATGTCAGAGTTGGGTCAACCATCTTTGGAGCAAGGAATTATAACAAATAGATAGTAGTATTTTTTAAATTAAAAGGTTGATTTTAAAATGTTAGATTTAAATATATGTTATTATTGTATAGAATATATAATGTTGTTAATTATTTACTTCGATTATTATCTTTGATATAGTAGCTGAAGAATAGTAGCTCAAGAGTAACATATAGGTACCATGTTAATTTAAAAGCTATGAAAGATAATTAAAGTTGATATGATTAACAAATAGCTAAATATTATGACAGTTTATCATTTTGGAATTTTTCTAGATATATAACTCCAAGTTTTATTATAACTATTAATTTCAAATAAACGTCATAGTTCTTTAATCAGAGTAAGTTTTAATTGATTTTATCTAATATAATTAAAAACTTGATATAAATTAAGAATAGCATTGTTTATGCTAACAAATAATTTTATTTCAAGTCAATGATTAACTATATTTTGAACTATTGTATTAAAAGATTATCAATATCAACTTCTTGTTACAAATCTAAATTTAAACCTCCGAATGGGAACACTGCAACTACAGCAACTCAGTATTCCATTGAATCTCAGAGCAACAAGAAGGTAGTCAAGAGTACTATGTATTACTAAACAAACAAACAAACCCAGTAAAATAATAATTGATTGTCTTACTACAATTGATTATAAATAGAATAATTGTTAGATATATCATTAAAATTGATTTATTGTAAAAAAGGTTTTCTACTGAATGTGTTTATTGACTTTTGATACTTGGTTTTGGGGAGGTAATGCTAAACAAGTAAGGCTCAATGCTTTAAACACAGATTAACTGACAATTTATTGACTCCAAAAAGTAAGTAAGTTGAGTTGATAATTGGTGATAACAAACTGGTTATGGATGATATAAGTTATGGTATAGTAACTTGTGAAATAGATTACATTAAATAAAACCAAGTTAAAAAGCAGAGTTTAATGTATAAATTGAATATTTAATATAGTTAGTTTTGGGTATAAAGTTATAGCCTTATGTTTAGTTTTATATTGAGATGAAATAAAGAATAAAGTTTTTAAAAATATAGACTTAGCTTTTTAATATAGTTTATAACAATAGGATAAATACCTTGTATGGTTTTACTAATGTAAGCGGTAATGGTAATAGTAACTAAAGTAGTTACAGCTTTACATCTATATTCATAATCATTATTTTGTATAAAGGAAGAAATAGTAAAAAGATCAATAATGATTTGAAACTTCATCTCATTTTAAATAAATTTAATGCCATTACATTATATTTTTGATTGATTAACTTACTTTATATATGGGGGTGTTTTTTTAGCTTCATTACTTTTTCTACCTTTTAAGCACTATTTGAGTGGAAAAATTGTTAGTAAAATTCTTAAACGCAAAAATACATCCCCATATATTGAAGGTGTTTTTTTTGGTTTCATTGCTTTTTCTATCTTTTAAGCGCTATTTGAGTGGAAAAATTATTAGTGAAATTCTTAAACATAAAAATACACCCCAATATAATATTTAGGAATGATAATGATAATGATAATACTATAGTTTGAGTTGTTATTTAAGTAAAGGGTTGTTTGTATAGTTTTTTTTAAGTGTAAATAAATATTGAAATTTATTGAAATAGTTAACATATACTACAATAGTCCTATTTTATTATAAAAGCAGGACCTAAGGATGTATTTTTTTGTTTAAGAATTGTAACAATTTTTCTATTTAAATAGCGCTTAAAAATAGAAAAAGTGATGAAACCAAAAAAACACCCATTTAATGAAGTTTAGATTTAGTGGTTATTTTTTATCACTATTACGATTATCGAAATTAATGACAGTTTTACTTTTTATGAAAAACGTTTAGTCAAAATGCTTTTTAATTGAATTAAAATGATCAATTGGGGTTGTCTGAATTAGTTCATTATTTTATCCAATTTTTGAATATTTTGTATTAAAACTTCGCTTAAAATTCTATAAAATCACATCTTTTATTAAAACAAAAGTACCCAAACACAGTTCTAAATCATTCTATTATAGCTCATACTGTAAGTTAGTTGAATTTCTACTAGATCTTAAATACATGTTCTTATAAAGCTTAATTGAGAAATATTTACTATCAACTGCTTTATAACCAACATTGTAGATTTATTATCAAATAAATAAACTATTTTAATGTTATAATTACATTATTAATATATTGCCAAGTTAATAAATAGCTGCATGGGAGGGAGTGGTTAGCCCCAAAACTATAATTAACCATCCCTATATAGTACAAGTAATAATAGTTTTTACATATTATTACAGTTACTTGTTCTTTGACTATTTATTAACTTAGCTATTAATAACTTAAGTAATCCTAACATTTAACAATCTATTTCTATCATTCAACAAACTACTTACTTGCTTAGTAAATATCGAAATTTTGAAATTCTCTGTTATCTTCGTAAGGTAAGCTGGGATCGATCTTTTAATTTTTCTGTTTTCTATAGACTCTATAACTTTAATTGGGATTATATCGCTTTTTTTTTATGTATCAGATACTGGATAACAATGTAGTTTATTGTTATGTTTAATAAAGTGTAAATACTTCTTAATGCCTTGCATCTCTATTATTCTTTTTGTATTTTTGTTTCTTTTATACTTTTTAAAAATTATATCTGTTTTCCCATTATTAACAGTCGAGTTATTAATTTTATTATGCTCGCAAATAAAAGCCTCAAATCTTGAAATTAATTGATCGATATCTTCTATTTTACCTAACGCTTCAAAACTACTTTTCCATTTTGAAAGGTTTCCAAAATGTCCATCAACTATACTTTTTCCATGATGCTCAGCAAAAAAATTAAGATTGACATTCAAACTACTATTTATTTTATGAATTTCTTTAAACATATAGTGTAGAAACTCTTGGGATCTAAAATGATTTCCTGTATCTGCCCATATATTAATTTTTGTAAACTTTTTAAATAGAAGCTCTGTAGAGATCAAATTGATTAAACAATCTCCTGCATATGCTGAATCATGATTCAATATTTCAGATAAATAATCAAAGTAAACTTTGCCTATTGTTTTATCATCTTTTAAATATAATACACCAAAACCTAATACTGATATAGCTTGTTTATTATAATGATCTAGATTTATTGAATCTGGTTTTGTTCCTATTTCCATATTTTGTTTAAAATCTAAAATTATTATACAACTTTTATTATTTAATTTTTTAATAGTTTCATTAAATGTGTTTTTTGAGTATCAACACAGAATTTGCGTAATTCGTATAATTTTTCTTCTTTATTAAAAATTTCTTTTATTTCTGCTTTATTTTTTATTGCTGTATTTATTTTATTTTCAAATAACTTTTATCTAACTGTATATTGGGCACATATATTATATAGATCCGTTTTTCTTGCTGGATTTTTGAAATTACTTGATATATATTTAAGAAATGTTGACCTAGCTACTATGAAATCTGGTACTCAGTGTTTGAAGTCAGAAACAGCCATTGCTTGATTGACTACGCTATAGGTCGAAAGGTCTTAATTTATGTGACTAAGATAGACTTGGGTTATGAGGAATAGCACGTAATAGGCTACAGACTATGTAAAACAAATATGGTAGACAATACTAATGTAAAATCTACGTGAAATAATATTAAGTAGACAATACTAATGTAAAATCTACGTGAAATAATATTAAGAAAACTTAGTGGCTTTATTAAATGTTCGAGATATCAGGGAATAACTCAGTTAAAAAGCCTCGAACTACTATACTCTGAAAACTCTTTTATACTCTGAAAAGTACAAATATCAAAATGAGAAGGTAATGTTATTTTGGATGGAGCTAGAAATTCTCATAGCAAATCAAACTAAGAACGTAGGATTGATTTTCTTTGAACTCGAGAACACAACAGCTTAAGCGATTGTTATGCTATAATCAACCATGGGACTAACAAAGCGATATTTCACAATAGTATATCTTTTCTTTGTTTTGTTTTATTATAAAATTCCGCAAATCCTGGGTTGTTATAAGTAGCTCTTAAAATTGATGTAAATGAAATACAATATTTATATTGTGTACTCCTCTTTATTGTATTAAAATTTGCAAAAATTCCATTTCGAAGTTTAGTTATGAAAGTTTGCATTTTATTTTTATTTCAATAAAAAATAAAGTCAAATAACTCTATTTATATAATTATATAGTTATGTATTACACATTTATTAAATATTTAACAGAAATAGAATAAAATATATAGTTATGAAAATTGACTATTTAAGAAAAGAAAATAATTAAAATGAGTTTTAAATGAAGAGATTTAATTTTAGGCTTTTTAGATTTAACCGTCACCTAAAGATACAAATCTAAAAATAAAATTTGGGTTAATTTCTAAGTAAATTCTGAAATCAATTCAGACAACCCCATATATTAGTTTTGACTTTTAACTTTTACAGTTGTTGAAATTTAGCCATGCAGTTTATAGCCATTTGTTTAACATTTGTTAAAAATTCTCAAATGTTAAAGTTTTATTCAAAGTTTTACATTAGTGTTTTTATTTTAATATGTTTTTAAAAATAGATTTTAGTATTACTAATATAAGAAAAGGACACCAGCGAAACAATAATCAAACTAGTAGCACACTATACCATATTCATCTATAAAGAATTTTCTTCTTAACATCATAAATATCAATGCAAATCATAGATTTTTTTAAATCACAACTTATTAAAAAACTAGCCAAATAAATAGTAGCTGTAAATGTTTTAGGGATAGCTGCACAATTGAGTTTTAACAGCTGTAATTACTCATTAACTAGTTACAATAATAAAATAACAACTCAATCATAAAAAGCTAGAAAAATAACAAACTAATCTAAAGTAATCATTAAATTTTATTTTTAGCAAGTACCACCAAGGCGAATATCCCAATAAGTAAGATGGTCATCAACACTCAGAAATGGTTCAGTAGAAAGTGAACAAGAAGGATCTTCAATTTGAGAAGTACTGCAAATCTTAGCTTGATTATTATGTAGCCACATTTCAACAAAATAATGATTAAAGGACATAGAACGAGGTGGTACATGAGGTACAATATCCTTGTTATTAGTAACCCTTGTAGATAATAAACTCAATGAATCAAACCAAGTAGCAAAATCGGAATTTCCTACTCTTGGTTGTCCATAGGTGAATAATTGTATATTTCCCCATGAGAGTTGTTGAGATGCTTGAAGATCAATAGCAGCTAAATTTGCAATTGCACCACCTAAAGAGTGACCAGTGACAACTAATTTAAAACCTGGATTGTTCTTTAATAAATCTTTGACTACAGGTGTATAAACTAAACTAAGTGCATCCCTAGCTTGTTTAAAACCAAGATGAACTTGAACTTTACTATTACCAGAAAACAAATCCACTTTATCTACTTTAACATTTTGTACCCAATTTTTAATATTTGATGTGCCTCTAAATGAAACGACAATAAACTTGTTAGTGGGATCAAGTCCAATATAACCTCTAGTTTCATATCTATTTTCATTGAACGCTTTAACTACCTTTAAACTACCACAATCCAAGCAGTGGTTTCAATTCCAATTAATCAAGGCAAAGTCACCACAATAAGCAGCACTGGGTAATCGTGCAATTCTTTTGGCAGTGATTTCATCGGAAATGAACAATCTATTTATTGGTGGCCCCTTAGTTTCTCTCACTGGGATGTCCTTGAAATCCTTAAAAACTTGGCTAAGATCATGAATCAAATTATTGAAGTAGAAATCAGAGGAAGCCAAAGTACAACTAAGCTTAGCTTTTTGCTGTAACACACCATTAATGGCGGAAAGATAAAAAAGAGAAGCCAACAAGATATTGTTTAATTCCATATTGAAATGTGTTTATAGTAATAAAATTAGCGCTTTATATCTATACTACTTTAGTTTATTATAACACATCTATATATGTCGATTCAAAATTGTATAAAATGCAAATGATAAACTTCTCCAACAACTCGATAATCAATTATGTAAAATTAAAAGATCAATGGCAAAAATCTCAATAGTTAATGAATCAAGTGATTCTGTAGTTGCCATTTAGTTTTTTTATAGATAAATAAAATCAGCAATGACTATAACTAATCCTTTATATTTTATATAATAGCTTAGAATATTATAACAACACAATAAAAATATACTCTGTATATTTTTGTATTTAAGAATTTTACTACCAATTTTTCTACTCAAATAGTGCTTGAAAGGTGGAAAAAGTAATGGAGCCAAAAAAAACATCACCATATAATATTATACTATAATTATTTGAGTGTCGATGTCTTTTATTTAATTGTCTTAAAATATAAGCTCAGGCGAACATGATAGAAACAATTTCAAGTCCGAATGTTGTAGAAGCACCTTATAAGCTGAAAACATAAATTTAGAATTGGACACCGCATGTTTTAGTGTTAATTACATATCTGATATTTGATATATAAGTGGTTATTTTATGCTTACACATTAACAAACTCCTATTGAACATGAGAAATTATTCTTTTGATTATTTGAGGAATTATATTTTAATTTCTCTTACTGTAACTATATGGGGATGTTTTTTTGGTTTCATTACTTTTTCCACCTTTTAAGCGCCATTTGAGCAGAAAAATTATTAGTAAAATCCTTAAACACAAAAATACATCCCCATATAGTTTTGGTGCTTTTTTTATTCTGTTTTAAAGCCATTTAAATTTAATGAAACATATTAGACGTTGCAAACATTCTAAATATAATTATAAAGATGTCTTTTTTATTTCAGCATTTCACTGACAGTTTATCAGATGTTGACATTGCGTAAAAGGAGATCAAAAAAATAAAGCATTCCGATATACCAACTTATAAAAAATAACTTTTTTATTGAATGCTAATGATCAAAAGTAGTAATGGGATTTTTATGGTTTCAACTTCAATTTAGTTAAAACTTCATAATTTATATGAGTAAGTTTAAAAACTCGATTAGAATTAAAAAACCCCAATTTTACTTTTTTTGCTCATTTCCTATGTAACATGAACTTTTTAAAAGCTATTAAATGAAACCAAACAAAGAAACATTCTATGAATATTTTGAAATTAAGCAACATTTGTAGCGTTTAGTACTTAATTTACGATTTTTGCTAAAAATCAAAATTGTGAAAGTTTGAACCAGCTTTTAAACCAGTCCCTATTATTATTTTAGTATCAAATTAAATACTGTTTTATAAAATTTCAAAGTACAATAAATTACATTAATAAACAAGGCACTTTAATCTATTAAATTTTATTAATTACTCATAAAAAATCTCAGTTTTTTATAGAACTCTTTTATAATAATATGATAAAAGGTGAATTGATAAAGCTTAAAAATATTGAAATTATCTATAGTTGGCAATCAGTATTGTAATTTATTTGTAGAAAAATTATGTGGGATTTATAGTAGAATTTAAACTAAGAGTAGGTATGATAAGCTTTCAGATAGGAAGCTCTTTTGTTACTGGATTCATATTAGAACTGATGCAGGAGATAAGATGAGTTTATAGTAAAGCTTGTGTGGAATATACAACCTAATCTCTTAAGATAGCTTATAAATACAGATTATCTTATTTAAAGATAAAACCAGGGTATTAACAGCATTGAGACATAAAGACCACTCTATTCGCAAAGGGAGAACAAGATATGGTTTGGAGAAAAGACGATTTGGTATCAGAAAACTGTACTTCAATATAGTAATAGGCATATAGTTAATGATTTTATTATTTTTAATATAATACTCTAAAAATAGGTTTGATTAAAATAGACTCTTTATTTGCTTTATTGACCTTTTTTTTCGATTCTTGTTTTATATTATTAAACGCTTAATTAATTTATTTAATTAATCTAATTACTGCTTATTGCTACTTTTCTATCTATTGCCTAAACAATTCATTTCATTGATTTAGTAAATTGATCAGTAATGCTTATTTAGATATTTATTAAGTATAATCTGATTAACAAATAAAGTATTTATTTGAATTGAAAGTTTATCTCATCTGAAAGCAAACCAAAAATAAATTGTAGTAAAAAAGTAACTATAATAACCTCAAGATGAATGCCTATTGAACAAATACAGGAATAGAGTCTCATGTTAATTAGCTTTTGTTTGGACTTTTGTATAGCACATTTATATTTTATAGGAACTTGCCTTTTATAACCACTTTAATCTATCATATCATATTAACATATCCCTTCGTTCTAGTCAAATATTAAATTGTTCCACCGCCTCTGCTAGATTTCCAAATGGCAGTTCTAACTCCTTTCAATTGAATTACTTTATTTATCCAAACATCTAATAAATGTATTTTAATCTTTTATTACTATTTTAGTTTCTATAACATTTAAATATAAATAAACAATTTCTTCCTAAAAATTAAATACTCAATTATAAATATTCAAAGGATCACTGATAACTTTAAATTAATCTTAAAGCTAGTAGCTACTATATGAAAACATAACATTAAACATCTGACTATTGATTTGCGTTTACAATTCAATAAGTAAATTACATATTATCAAATTGTAGGATCTAGATATTAAATCGATAACAATGGATAGCTCATTTAAATTGATTTTATTGCTGATGTCTATATTTATAGCTCCAAATGATAGTTGATAAACAATAAAATTAAAATTCCAATTCAGCTCATTAAATTCAAGCTTTAACTATTCACACAAGGCCACTAATCACCAACTAAATAACTGGAATAACCCAAAAAGATCCGTTTAGCCAATATAAGTGAAAGGAAGCTAATGTCTAGTCTAAAAATAATGTAAGACTTAGGATAATGGGATCTCAGTAAGAGTTGTTTAAATCATAAAATTTTCATTTAATTATATTGAACAATTAAAAAGTATTAGCCTATGTACAACAGTTAATGGAAAAAGATGAGCAGATGAGTAAAAGATCCTTGACTGAAATGATCAATAGTGATAACGAATATATTATTTGATTGCCTAAAGACAGTCAATAGCATTTTGT